>JASCIV010000336.1:0-23845 GCA_030374735.1 Gracilaria caudata
GGGACTTGGGCAACCTCGAACTTTGAGGCTCGAAGGCATCGGGCGTGGCCTGCAAGAAGATATCAGTTCGCGGTACGCGCGGATCGACATCTGCATGGGGCGCGGTAGAGGTGGACGAATACACAAAGTGGCGTTCAAGTTATCAAAGCAGCGTTGCGCTCATCGACGTTGTTCGGAATGGCTGCTTGATCTCTTCCAGCGTTTGAGATCTTCACGTCGAACGAGAATCATAGTACGGTTTAATCATCCACGGACACAACGGCCCGCATACATTCGTCTAGGTCGCTATACGCGCAGTTTGCTTCCCAACGGCCTTCTCGTTGTACAGACTCAACACAGCACAAACGAGTTCCGCATCCGCACTTCTAGCCCGATGCTTTCTTTCGAATCGAAGCCATTGCTCTCGCTTTCGTTTCAAGTCCTTCCCGTCTGAACCACTGCATCTTGCCTTTCGTATCGTACCCCGTTCTTCACGTGCACTCCTTTTTCGCCATCTCAACGCCTTTGTTACGTCCTCTCCTCGATCACGCTCGACGCCACACCGTTCCAGTTCCCGCTACATGTGTCACCGCCTCCTGCCGCGTACCAGGCAAGTCTCACTACTTCCTCTACTTTCATTTGGTGAGCAACACGCCTCTTGTTGTAGTCATTCAGCAGCGCTCGTGACAATCTCAAACATCCTCGGGGAGCTTCCCGCGCTTTATTTGAACCGCTTTCTGGCTGGAGAAGAACTACTGCTCGAGCTACTCTCACTAACAGGATGACCTAGGTCCTTCAGTTTCTGCTTGTAACTCTTCTTCTTGGCCTTCTCACGTTTGCGCTTCTGCTCGGAGCGCTGGCGTCCAGCCTTCTCCTTTTCCTTGTCCTTTTTCTCCTCCTGCACACGTCGCTCAGCGTGCTGACGCCTGCTGCTCTCCTTCTGCACACGCCGCTCTGCGTGCTGACGCCTGCTACTCTCCTCCTGCGCCCGTTGCTCCGCGTGCTGGCGCCTGCTGCTTTCCTCCTGACGCCTGCTACTCTCCTCCTGCGCCCGTTGCTCCGCGTGTTGACGCCTGCTGCTTTCCTCCTGACGCCTGCTACTCTCCTCCTGCACGCGTTGCTCCGCGTGTTGGCGCCTGCTGCTCTCCTCCTGTGCCCGCTGTTCTGCTTGCTGGCGTCTGGCTCTTTCCTCTTGTTGTCGTCGTCGCAGCTCAATCCCATCCCGAACTTTTTCAGCGCCAGGGCTCGATGGGTTGACAAGGTCTCGAGCTTTGAACGTCCCGAGGTGTTCGATATGAACTTCTTCGCTGCCTCTACGAGGTGGATCGAACTCGTATTCTCCATCTCTCAGCTTTCCCACTATCACAGAGGGATCATGTGTTGGTTTTCCTTTCTGACGGATGTGGGTGTCGATCGTCACTGAAGTATCCACGCCAGCTCTGGCGTACTTATCGGGCTTTATCTCCAGATCTGTTTTTCTGTTGTGACTTGTACACTCAACAACGGTTTTGATTTTCGACCCAAGAGGCAAATCTACGCCTTGAGAGCGTGGCGAAAGTTTTTCTCTGTCCGCTCTAGATATGCGTTCGTGGATAGCAAAATCTGCAATCAATACATCAAAATACCGACCTGCTGCGTGTGCAGACGAGGACCCTGCCATTGTGCTGCTACCACCGTTGCTTGCACCAGCGCTCGACTGCGCTGAAGCTCCCTGATCCCGTGGAATGGCGATACTGAGCTCCGTACCGGCTTCCAAGTGTGGTGGTACAGTCCCGGCAGCGATGTTTTTGTCGAATCTGTATTGCAGGTTTGCCTTCTGCCTAGAGTGATGTGGGTTGCCCATTTCGTATTGGGAGAAGTAGCGCGCAATCAAAACACCATCAATAAGATCGTAGGACCCGTATGTTGATGTGCATATGGTGTAATAGGTCTCCAAGTCACAAGGTTGAAGGTGTAGCGAACCTATGAGTGAATCGACATGAGATGGTGCTGAATGCGGTTGCTCGTGCTCGACGGACGAGAGCTGTGGTGGCAGTTGCGGGTTGTCCGGCGACATGATGAAGTAGGCAAGAGGTGGGGAGCTGG
Organism: Gracilaria caudata; assembly: GCA_030374735.1. Lineage (NCBI taxonomy): Eukaryota > Rhodophyta > Florideophyceae > Gracilariales > Gracilariaceae > Gracilaria > Gracilaria caudata. The sequence goes on from JASCIV010000336.1 coordinate 2,065, forward strand.
GAGGAAAGTAGATAAGAAGTTTCGGGGATCGAGTTGATGGCCTTGTGCAGTTGATGACGGAGGGGAACGCCCTCAGCTTGATGAGGAAGAAAGGACGACGGTTGGCGCAGATCGAAAGCGGGGAAACACGCACCCGTATGATATGCTACGAAATGGGCGTCGAGAGACATGGCATCACAGGAGGCGAATAAGGTTAAAAGGCGCGGAGGGTTAAACGGTTAAACAGTGAATGCTACATACGAGCATGCGCCTATGATCTTGCAGCGATGCACGCAATGCGCCGCCAGGCGCAGAATTGCAGCGCGGCTGCATGGACACGTGCGGCTGCAGCAGCACGTGTAGCGTGTGGCTGCAGCGTCAAGCGTTTCCGAGTGGGCAGCGACGATGCTATCAACAAATCCAACTGGATATTGTGATGTGGACGTGTTATCTGTTCTCACTCTTGTGGACGACAGAACTCGCTCAAGTGAAATGTTTGCCACAAGAGAAAGATCCACCAAGAAATGTCACGCAAGCCGAGTTTGGTCGCCTTGCAGGAGGTGCATTGGCCTTCGCAAAGTGAGGTGGCACCAAGGGTCTGCAATGCTCTCCTCATCCGCGTCGTTCGTACGATGAACGGTGGCGAGAATGTTCCGAGCAAACAAAGATTTGCTCTTTCGCAAAATGTAATTAGCTTACCAGTTCTGCTCAATGTGTTTTTTGGTCCTATCTGATCGCCACAATTGCACCTCTTTAACTTTAGTGCTTGCATCTAACTAGAACCTTATTAGACCTGCATCCACCAAAACACATTCCAAGACGTCTGCCCGCTGCCGCAAGAACAAAGTCTTGCAAACGAAACGCGCCATACTATGAAGGCAGTGACAAAGGTTAAATACCATCGGATTGCAAACCACAGCAATCCCGATTGAATCCGTGAATCTGTGTAAGACTAGTGCGCGAAAGAAGCAATGAGTTTTCGTCGCAGCGAAACCGTTCTACCCTTGGTACCGTCGTACCAAGGGTACTGATTCGCAGAGAGCCCGAATACAGATCTGCGCCGAAGGAAAGCATGTGTGTTTTGTACGAAAAGAAACAAAAAAACGCCTATCATAAACGTGTCCAAGGGTAACTTTTGGTTGTGTTATTAGATGTGCAAATGATGTCATTGGAGGCGCGAACTGCACGCAAAACTTTTGCCGCGCGCGTCAAGAGTACGACGGTAACCTGCTCGGTAATCCAAGCGCGACCCTGAACATAACCAGGAAAAGGTGAAAAGGGTCCCTTCTCCACTGGAACATGGACAGGCACAACTATTACACATGTACTACAAAAAATTAAAAACAAGATCGAACGTTGGCGTTGCTCAAGAAGCCCCCCCACACTCGTGCACTGCAAACAGTTGCAAATCTGTGCATGTCGGAGTGTACAACTGACAAAGGGCCCGTCGTTAAAAGAGTCGAGTGGGTACCGATAATGGTCATACGTAGCGACGGAGAAATTGTTGTGTACGAGGAGAAAAGTTGCAAGTGCTGTATTAACATTACCATACGCTATTGAGAATGGAGGCGGGCAGGGTTTGTTGATGATGGCTTGGCGAGAATTGCCAACGGTAGCGATGCGTGGCGAGAGGGTTTGATGTTTTGCATGTGGCGCGGAGGGAACGTGTACGAGTACCAAAGGTAGCGGCGGTTTTTACGGGTGAGTTTGGTGAGTTTTGGGAATGTACAGAGTGGAGCAAAGATAGAAAAGGTGTAGACAACTGCTTTATGATAGTGCATAACTTTCACAAAGGAGAAAGCACAGTGAAACAAGATATTGTCTTGCTTACGCCGTGCCGGGCGGAAGGAATCGCGCTCGGAAACGTTGCAGACGACAGACACAACAGAGAAAAAGAGACGCACACACGCGCGCGGGGTGGGTGGAAAAGGGGGAGGGCGACTAGAATGAAGGGCAGACGAGACATCATCGGGGAGTTTATGAAGCGAGTGAGCGTGACCAGCAAACAGATCGCGCACTGTAGCACGACAGCTTGTCACGGTGCGTGCAAGCCAACTGCTGGTGGCAACCGTCCACGGCGCACTGAGCGTCGACAGTACAAGCGCACAAAAACAATCTCTGTAAGCTTGCCAACAGTGGTGGTCGCTCGCGCTCAAGCGCGCGCGCGGTTTTGAGGCCGCGCGCAAGCTGAATTTAGAATGAATGGATGCGAACTCCACGCGCGCTCGAGACGTTGGTGCGCGCGCACGCGATGGCGTTGTTGTTCTGCGCGAATGAGTGGGCGTCGTTTTACGGCCGCTTCTTTTTTAAAAAAGGAAGGCAGTGTAAATGGAGCCAGCCACAGCAAAGTGCACCGCCATCACCCCCGACGTGGCGCGCGCAAAGCGGCGAGCAAGAATATACGCGCCAATTATATAGAGCACAGCCCTATAATGTTATAACTGTATGTTTTGTGAACACCGATAAACGCGGGTTTGGGAATGAGTCGCTCACCGCTCACAAATACATCTGTACCCGAAATACGCGCTCTGTAAGCCGACGATGGTTCGTCGAACGTGGCGCGGCGCCGCACTTGAGTGGCCGTTTCCAAATTTGCATTGAGCGCAGTGAGCGCGCCACGCTACGTGCCGTCACGCGCGCTACGTGGATGAGCGCTATGCCGCTCCCAGTCGCGGGAAAGCGTGCGCCGCCCGCGCCGCGTCGCCACCCGTCGTCATAACCACACCTTCTGCCCATCTCGTCCGCGCTTCGACCCGTCGTCACCTCATGTCGTGTCCGCGGTGGCCGAAGGTACGGGTACTTGTTCACACACCGTACTGCAAAACCTTCATTCCTCTCTATGGAGGTCGTCATTCGGCCTGCAATCATGCGTGCGCCATTCGTCGCGCTGCTTCTGCTCTCGGTATTGCCGTGTGCGCGAGCTCACGGCTGCATGAACACGCCGAATCAACGCGGCGCGCTGGCCCGATTGCCGTACATGCCGTATTCCATTGACGAGGATGCCCCGAAGGACTACTGGTTGCACTTTCCTGCGGGCAGCAAGTCATCTGCACCGGGCGCCGCCTTGTACAGTCAGAAAGTGGCCGCCGGACCTCGCGGATGGACGCCGTACGATCCGTACCGCGCTGATTTCCGTTGGAGGTCGGGCGTGTGCGGCGATCCGCTCAAAGGACGTCAGGATCATCTACGTGGTGGCAAGTACTATTACGACGGTCGTATTGTGGCGCGTTATTCTCAGGGAAGTGTGATTGGTATTGGAATGTCCATTGTGACCCATCATAACGGCTACATTGAGGTCAATTTGTGTGATCCTTCCAAATGCGGCGGCGAGATTAGTCGACATTGTTTCCTGAAGGGCGCTTGTGTCAAGCTGCGACGCGCTTATAACCCTGTGTGTGAGAGTGGAAAGTCACCGCATTGTGGGCCCATCGATCGACGTTATCCGGGGCGATGGTACTTGCCGTGTAATTCTAAGGATCGATGGAACGATTATCGTCCAAAGTATGCCACCTTCCGATTGCCGCCGCACTTTTATTGCAAGCATTGCGTGTTGCAGTGGTATTGGGTGGCCGCCAATACGTGCAATCCACCAGGCGTGCTGGACTATTTTGACGGCCTTAACCGCCCGTCGTGGGGTACTTGCGGCGGTCAGGGCGGTGCAAGGGGAGGTGTCACTCGTTTTCAACCGCCCTGTGGCGGAAAACTGTTCCCGGAGGAGTACATTCAATGCGCTGATATCTCTATTGACACCGTGGTGAGGGCGAGAAGCGCACCGAAGCCCAGACTACCGAGCCCGAAACCGACACCATGGGCGAGAAAAAGTCTGGCTAAGCTGATGCTGTGGGCCGATCGTCAGCCGTTGAGAGAGCTTGTTGACGGTGCCGTCATCAATATCGCCATGTATGACGGCATTAAGGTGGAAGCTCAACTGGTGAAAGGCGTGAGGACCCCGGGCGTTCAGTTCTTCTTGAGCGGCAAGAAAATGAACCTCGCCAAGAAGGCACCGTATTTCATGGAAGAGGACGTTTATCGAATGTACTGGAAGAACGTTCCGATTGGAAAGAAGGTGCGAATCGCCGCGTACTGCAACCTGGAATGGCACAAGGCTGACGTCACTTTTGTTAAACGATAACAATCGAACTTTTGAATTGGCGATATGGATGGTTGAGAGCTCGGACGTTTTGGTGCACATATCTACTTGTTTCTACCCCGTGTGGTGGTGCGGGGCCTCCCTCGTTGTCTTTGTTGAAACAGTTTCTCATGCTTCCCTTTTGATGTTTGTACATATCTTCGTGTGTTTCGACGACTTTGTTCCGTTTTCGTTAGTGATTGCGTGAATGTTTGAGAGCGTCGCCCGATCGACCTCAATATTGTAAATGAAATCAACCACTTTGAGTCTGAGTTTGATTTGTGCTCAAAGCGTGGAAAGCGCAGCTGCATCTGCTCACCGACATCGCTGAGAGCGGAGCGAAGTCGCGAGAGGTACAATTTAACAAGGGATGTATGTGTCTTGTGATCTGAATCAAAAATGGCTGCTCTACTCAATGGTGTCAATACGGGGCAGAATGGGACACCACCAGTGGCAGTTTTGCCCGGTGCACGGCTTTATGAGGCTTCCAACTTTCTTGACGCCTGCCCCTAACCGCCGGAACAGGCACGTCGCTGGCCCTCTCCGTCCGGCACTGTGAGCTGCTGATTCCGCTGTCACACCTTCACTTCGCCTGGAGCTCACTTCTACGTGCTCATCTGTGCTTGGTTTATTGGAGCTTTCACTGTCCGTGCCAGCTTTCGAATGCTTGTCTGTCGACCTCGTCTTGAAAACCCAACGAGTCGCGTGTGCTTTGACTTTTTCTGTCAGCCGTACACCGCCCATGTTGACGGTGTGAATGTGCCGCTGAATGCGACACAAGCAGTCTCGAACTCGGAAAGTGCGGCGTTCCACCATAGTCCAACTTTATTCACTCGTTTCGTAACCCTACGACAGACGCGCCTCCCACCCGACTTTTCTCCGACACAGTTTGTCATGTGATTAAATGGTGAAGCACACAGTCACAAGGAGATTGAGTTGCAATACGTGCGTGTTCCGTACTGAACCAAAGCTGAGCGCGACGCGACGGTTGTTGGCCGAATGTCATTCACTGTCACGGCGTTTGAGCGAATCTTCCATGTTACCCAAAACGGCGTCCTCTTGAATTGTTTCGAATTGACACCGATATGCTGCACTCACGCACGACTACTACAAGACAGTCAAGCACTCAGTCTCATGAGCGAACCATCACAATTCGAACAGTCCCTGTCATCTATTCATAGAGTTACCTGCTCCGAAGGAGCCTATGCGCTATGCTCATAGTCTTAAGAAGTAATTGATCTAGGATACCCGTAAAAAGAGAGAGAGAGAGTTACCTGCCTCAAGCTGCTTTGAATTTTAGAGTTATTGCCGAGATTACCAGGTTGAAATAAACTTCTCTCCACAGAAAGGTTTCTCTCCTCTAGAATGCTAATCACCTATGGGGATACTGTGGAATCAAATCTTGGAGGCTTAAATATCGTCGCACAGAAACTGGTGGACGTTCTTCTCGACGGGAGGCGTTTGTTAGAGGACGTGCTTCGCATTATTTTTCACATTTGTACCACACTCGCATATCAGAAGCTTCCGGGTCATAGAGGACGCTATTGCATGAAGATTCGGAGCGTATCCCGTGCAAAACTGGGCTACGAGCACTTTCAGCTTTTCTGGCGGTATACTGTAGTGACTGAGCAGCTTATTGTCGGAGAGAAAAGAGCTTTCAGGCACAACAGTGAAGAGAGTTGGGTGTCTGGCGTACCAAAGGTACAAATATTCATGATTTTACGTGCTCTCCTCCCATAATCAGATCTAATCATGAAAGAAATATCCAACCGGGAACGGGTGGGTAACGCGTTACCCATATGCGAGAAGATGTCTTTTTTGATTCCAAAATGCTTGGTTTGCTCGAAGCACAATTCGCACATCAGTTATCGCTTTTCGGACCCCTTCTTTCCCATCTATTCTTGTCCAACTAAATTTGATAGAACCAGCATTCCGAGATACATGTGTAGATGCAACTCACTGCATTAAATGCTGAGTTTTGAGGTAAGCTAAGCCCCTCAAACTCCCAATACTGCACCTCTGGCCCCCATTGCTTTACATAACATAACCCCTGAACGTGGAAGATGAACTCTTTACTTCCAAGAATACAACCACTAGCATTAGTGGTCCCCAGGAAGATACACTTTTGCCTAAAGGGCGCCTTTCTGCTGCAACACTTTGCTTCAGTGGCCGCGGGCAACCGTCTTGGAATGTGTTTTGGTGGATGCAGGTCTATTACGGTCCTAGTTGGATGCAAGCGCTACGTTCATGTTGACGAAAGTCACCATGTGTTCCATGTTTCTTTTCTCCTTTTCAGGGCAACATGTGAACCACAAAGACGTGCCTTTTGTGGCGATGCGGTAGAACGACAAACCACATTTGGCAGAACAGGTAAGCTAATTACATTGTGCGGAAGAGCAAATCTTTGTTTGCTCGGAACATTCTCGCAACCTTTCATCGTGCGAACGAAGGCGGAGAGCATTGAAGCCCTTAGTTCCACCTCACTTCGTGAACGCCAATGCACCTCCTGCAAGGCGACCAAACCCCGCAGAATACGCTTGTGTGACATTTCTTGGTGGCTCCTTTTCCTTGTGTCCAAGATTTTGCTTGAGCGAGTTCTGCCATCCACAAGAGAGAGCACAGGTATTATGTCTACTTCACAATAAACTTGTTCTGTGCCCAGGTACCGTAGAGCTTTCCATCAAGCTCAGAGCGCAATCAGTGTGAGCAGGGGGTGGAAAATGAGCGGTATCAGCCGATGTCATTTGGTACGAGAAGATCGAAACGTGAACCATGACGGAGGAAAACGAGGGCCGACTAAAGAGACAGTTGCATACGTGCAGGACCCTCACCGAAAATCGACATCAAGAGTTGGGGCAAAGATTTCTCTGTTGGGTAACGCCTTGTGCGGGTATGACAAACGATAGCAGACATAGTTTGCGTTCTTGTGCATTCATGTGATCTTTCAGTTCCTGGCTTCTACCTTCGTAGTATGCAGGAGCACTTTCTTTAACTTATGGTGCGAGCTCGTTTTCGGAATGTTCCAGACAATGCAATGGACTTGTGAGCAATAGCTTTACCTATAAACAAGGATTGTGTGTATATACGTGCTTTGCCACCGATGGTTATTCTAGTTAGTGTGTCCGAGAGAGATATACAGTTGAAACATACATGCATCATCTACTTTGGTGTCAAAAAGTCCTCGCCAGATGACAGCCACAACATATCATCCTGGCAGAGCTCGTCAACACTAGTGATTTCTCCGCCGCTCCTGGTAAATATTCTTGTGAACTCAAGTTCGGTCTTGAGCTTGGCAGCGGCGCTTTCAAAGAACTTGTCAAGAGTGTCCGGAACAAGCAGCGCCATACCGCCCTTTGCACGTCCATTCACATGCACGGTCACTCGCACTCGCGGTGCGGGCGGCGGCGCCACAATCGCGGCTCGCGACGGATCCGGCATGCCCGGGGCAAGGAACTGTGGCAACAGCGCGGCATAATTAAAGGTTGCGGGCGCAATGGGAGTGGCGCCAAGAGTAACGGCTGTCGACGCGAAGGGCTGAGAAACAGAGGTAAGCGCGTGATGGGGCAGAACGGAGGCGGGCGCAATCACAGTTGCCTTGCGCACAGTTGGAGAAGATTGCTTGCTTGATTTTTCATCGTCCGCAATGTCATGAATGTCGTGGATGCTCTTCTTCTTGCGCTCTGTATCGGACTTTGCTAATCTCAAGAAGTACTTTTGCGCGTGAGACTGGCATTGATTTGCGGTACGTGAGCCCACTTCGGCGGCGATTTCCTTCCATTTGCCCTTTCCGTGACGGCGCATGGCGCGCAGAAACGAACGGTGTTCTTGCGGTGTCCATGAGCGCTTGAAGCGCGCGCGTTGTGGCGGCGCGGTCATGTTGAGCACGTGTGCGCGCGTGGGCTTTGGTTGCGGTTGCGGGTTGTTGGAGCGCGGACGTTTTTGAGCGGCGTGAAAGGGACAGGTGCCGATTCGACCGCACAGACGACCGCGTTGGTTGGCCACGCCGCACACGCGGTAGCCGCGGTTGTTGAACGGCTGGCCATCGACGAAGATGACGTCGTGTGACTTGAGACGCGGCGGTAGTAGCGAGGGGTGGATGGGCAGTGGTTGCGACGGTTGTGAGGGCGCGGAGGCGGTTGTTGTGGGCGGTGCTGTCGACAGAGGGGCTGGCGTTGCGGAGGAGGGTGTGGCTGTCGGCGCGGCTGTTGCGGAAGTTGCGGTCGTCGGGGGTGCGGTTGACGTTGGGGGCGCTGTTGATGTTGAGGGCGCTGAGGCGGTCGGAGTTGGTTCTGCTTTCGGAAGCGCTGCTTTCGGAGGCGCTGCCGACGGCGAAGGCGCGGTCGAGGACGCAAGCGCCGTCGACGACGAAGGCGGCACGCTTGATGACGGCGCGGTAGAGTTGGCCGCTGCGAGCGTGCGCGGCTGCACCACAGCCGCCACACCAGTGGCCGAAGCGACGCGCTGCGCACCGCTCGCGCCAACCGCACAAGGCGCAGACGCAGACGCAGGCGCAGCGGGCGGTGCAGCGCTCGCACCCACACCCACCCGCACCGCGGGCGCAACGCCGCCAGCCACATCCACCGCGGCAGCGGCGCTGGCGGCAGCGGCGGCAGCGGCAGCAGCCACGCAGCGCGAGGCGGCGCGCGCGTCCGCGACGCGCTTCGAAATGGGCGGCGCCGCCACGCGTATCGCCGCCACCTTCACGCTCGTCGCGGGCGCGGGCGCTATGCGACGCGGCGACGACATGAGCTTGTCGGCGGCGGAGGCACACCCGCGAATCGTTCGAGACGCGCGCGATTTGCGCGGGCCGGCTCGCAGGAACCGGAACGGTTGGTGAGATGGGCGTTTTTATATGTTGATTGATTTGGCGCAGTCCATTTTGGCGCGCGCGTCGCTCAGTGGCTGGCGCTGTGCGCACGTCAGTCGTTTGTGGCCTGTGCCACGCGCCGTCGGGTGATCCGGCGCAGATCCGATGCATCCTCCTCGCCGCCTCCCTGGCGATCTCGGGTGCGCGCGAACCTCATGAACTTCTCGCTCGGCGTCTTCTCTCGATGGCTGCCCACACGCCATCGCGCGTTCCACGACGCGCTCCCGGTCTCAGCTCGCTCCGCGTTTGCGGCGCGATTGCGTGCGAATCATGACGGTGCGCGCTCGTTTTGCGACATCACCTGTCCGCGCGTGATCCAGCGCAAGCCCACCACGCCATCCAACCGCCACACCGCGCTCATCGACAAGTCCAAGTTGTACAAGGGGCGTCCACATCCGCGTCTCTCTGTGGGCCTGTCCAAGCATGCCGGACGCTCGCGCACCACCGGCCGCATCACGGTGCGTCACCAGGGCGGCGGAAACAAGCGCATGTACCGCATCATCGACTTCAAACGCTCGGCGTGGGAAAGCATTCCCGGCGTGGTTCAACGCATTGAATACGATCCGAACCGCAGCGCGTTGATTGCGCTGGTGCGACACCAGAAGAAATGTGCCGCCGTGAAGAAGAAGCAGAGACCGGATCGGTTTGCGTACATTATCTGTCCGGTGGGATTGCAGATCGGACAGACCGTGGTGGCCAGTCGTCAACAACGCGTGGATGTGAAGGTGGGCAATGCAATGACGCTGAGACACGTTCCCGTGGGCACGGTGGTGCACAACATCGAGCTTCGGCCGGGACATGGCGCGCAGATGTGTCGCTCCGCGGGCACCAGTGCGCGCGTTCTTGAGCGCGATGAGACGAAGGGGCTGGCGCTTCTGCGCCTTCAGAGCAAGGAGCAGCGACTGGTGAGACTGTCCTGTATGGCGTCCATCGGACAGGTCAGCAACCCTGAGCACAAGAACCAGAGCTTCGGAAAGGCTGGACGCATGAGGTGGAAGGGTATTCGGCCCACCGTGCGCGGCGTAGCGATGAACCCGATTGATCACCCGCATGGCGGCGGGGAAGGTAAGACCAGCGGTGGTCGCCCGTCCGTGTCCAAGTGGGGCAAGCCCACAAAGGGCCACCGCACGCGCAACAAGCGAAAACTCACCGGCAAGTACATTGTTAAACGACGATTCGAAAAGTAAAACAACCGCACGCGCTCTTGCGCTTCGCTTCGCGCGCATTCCGTGCCATGACACCTTCACGCTGCGGAGGCTCGGCGACGAAACAGTTTTTGACGTTGCAGCAGCCGGAGGCTGCAACTGTATGAAACGCAACGCTTGAAAAAACATTGCAATAAGCAAAGACCACGCGTCGCGACTTGGTGCTGCTTTCGCTCCGCCACGAACAGTTCGCCAAACCTATCATTGTCAGAATGGGTATCTTAAGCTCCATCTTCAGCAGTCCATTCGGCTTTTACGTCGGTGGCTTCTACTTGTACCTCATGACTAACGCTATTGGCGCGCGCGCCGACTACCGCGTTTGGCGCGCTATGCAGCGCGTCAGGCATGCCGCTGAAATCAGAAAAGCTGCGTCTGAACAGTTGGCTGCGCGCAAGTCCAACCCAAAGGAGCTCACACCAACAAAGAACGGCCAGGAGAAGAAGATGTAACGCGTAATCACGGCTTGAGAGAGTGCAACTGCGCACTCGGATCCACTCAAATGATCAACACACGCATCATCTCCGATACAACAGTGAGCACAAAACAACATGTCAAGGCTAACCCGCCTTTGACCGTGCTCGTATATTATGCGCAGAACGATATTCAGTCCCGGCAGTAACCATGCTTTTGGGTGGAACAACTGCTAAGCCCTATTCTCCGTTAGCTCGGGTTCTTCTGGTAAAGGAGATGTAAACGAACTGCGAGCGGTAACATGGGCATGGCCGTTCGATATACCCTGTATTTCCTAACCCCGTGAAATCTTCGATGGACTCGATCTCGTAGATATTGGTAAATCATCACCTCTTGAAGCACGGATTGCAGATGAGTGGCATAGTTTTTCATTCGCGTCCTCGGCATCATATGCCGTTATAGAATTAAGCTTAAACGGACACATAGGGAGTCCACTCGTCGACGGACTCTTTGTTAGCCTTTGAATTTCTGTTCAAGCGATCTCTCCGGAACCTCGTACTCCCCAAATCTTCCCGTCCATAAATGCTACCACCCTATTGTTAACCACTCGTCTCACGTAGCCGCCGCATGGTACACCATATACATCTCAGGCAGATCCTTCCCAAATCTCATCAATATCTACTTCGACCGCAGACTCATCTTCGGAAACAGAATCTCATAGGATTCGACTAGGGCCGTCATAGAGTCGTGACCGCACCCATTCCAAGTCAATCCGAACGTTGATCACAGATTCAAACCACAGCGGAAAGATCAAAGATGGTGGACTGGTAACAGCATCTATGACATCAAGATATTCCCATAGGGCTTCCTGGTCCACCCGAGATCTTCAGAATACCTAATCACTTCCAACGCAAAACCTGACATATAGTTCTCTCCAGCCATTCTCACCGCCTTCTGCAATGTCTCTTCGGACTTCCTCCCGATCGCCATAACTTCACTCACAGACTTCATTGAGCCACCCAGACTCGGCTCATTCGCGTGAATTTCTTCAAATCCCATCTTTGAATCTTGACAACAAGATCATCAAGGGAAGGCTCAAAGCTTGCAGAAGTGTCCTTGGTAATCGAATCGTGAATCTCCGGTGAAGGAATCCCCAATGCAGGTTGCGCACCAACGAAGGCAAGTAGCCGGTAGGTTTTGAGGACAGCGCTGAAGACCGACCCCGACGCGCATTAATTTCAATGATACAATACTGCGTGCTCTGAATGCACCAACAACGCCAAGATGCCTCACCGTGCGAATGGTTGCATTACGCAACATGTGATACTCGGCATCACTCAGTGTCTGAGAAGGGGCTACGACAGTTGAGTCACCGGCGTGAATAACTAGAGGATCAAACGACAGTTTTTCGCAAGCCCGAAAGTCAGCAGAAGGCCCAATTATCTCTTCGAGGCGGTATCTAGAATTTCTCAATCTTCTGTGTCTAAAATGGCCTCAACAGGTATTCCCAGCAAGTCTTTCTAAAGCGCCACTGTTGTACATCTTTGCCCCGCAATTGAGAGCAGTGTGACCGCAAAGAGTCATAAGAATTTCGTCCTGGAGCTCAATCTCCGTGACTTTGAGAACATTCCCAGGCGTCACCGGAAGATAATACACCTTCTGCGTAACCAGGCGAAGTCTGAACAGTGGCGATATTTGGGTTGTTTAGCACTGCACGCACCGAATGACTCTTCAGCGCTTTGGTGGCCTGCGAGCCATAATATGGTTAGTCGAACTCACCAGCCTGGCTGCTAGAAAACCCATCAGAGCCCAGCACAATTACATAAACTTCGGCGACTGGTAGCACACCTTTTCGTAAAAATATCATAACGGTTACGCTATCAGTTCCATTCACAATAGATCGGGCGGTAAGAATATCTACTCTTAGATTGGTTCTCTGATAAGTTGCTCCTCCGCCACAACGTCCTCCGTGTTCTCCATACTCTGCGTTTCTGTCGCACCTGCCAACGATCGTGAACCCCTGTGTCTTTGGACTTCGGACTCGTTCTCCCAGATGCGCTTCCCGCGAACATGACATCTCTGCGTGCCATCGATGCGCTAAGCACGCGATTTCAGCTCTCTTCCCGTTGCGAAAGTCCGCGCATCGTTCTGGGTACGTCGTCGATTTTTGATTCTAGATCTTGGTCTCCTTCAGGGTTCCAAACGCAGATCCGTTTCGCTTTCGAGAGGAAGTCAGGCACACCATGTGAAGGCGGATCGCATGTGCCCGTCAGCTATCGGAAAACAAGCCTTGTCAGGTTTCTCATGTTTCCGTCCAGGTGCAGATGCTTCGATGTTGTGTTTTCTGGCGTTTTGCTTGGATATATGTACACTTCCACTGTCAGATCACTGCCATCATTGCCGTAATATTAGTCCAGTTCACTAATAATCCGCTTCGTACTAGAGAGGTTTGGTTCCCGTGTCATTGGATTCTTGAATAAGTCCATCGCCTTGGCCTTGCTATGCGCCCATCATCGCACCAACTCTAACACCATAGCCACTCCTCCGGTAGATCGAAGATGGGGAAAATCCCTCCAAATAATGACATGCTTGAGACATAGCTTTCCCGATTCCTAACGAATCGCGACATTTTCCTGAATGACGATGTAGGTGACACCGCCGACGATGACATTCCAAACTGAGTATGTGAACATAGTCACGTGCATTTTAACTATCATCTTACCAGGACAGAAACCACAACTATGTTCGCGAGAATGAACGCTGGGACTCTACGATGGACCCAAGCAAAAAACCAATGGCATCATGTAATCCGCTCTGATCCTGGCCATTCCCAAGCGAGAGGTGATCAACCGAGAAGAGACGTTTGTAAGCGTCTGCAAACCAGTAAAGCACGGAAGAAAGTGTTGAGACGCGAAGGAGCTCATCAAAATTCCCATACTCAGCCCATTTGGAGAAGTAGACGCGTTGAGCTATCTGCCGTTGTGCGCGAGAAAACTCCATGCTTGAGCAGAGTACTGAAAAGTCACAGAACGGCATTCCGATAAACGCGCTCCCCCAATCATAAAAGCAACATGAAACCGTGCCAGTTCCGCAACCAATGTTTTCGAAGTGTAGATCCCCGTGCACCAAAGTAAGAGGAACGCCGAATGAAAACAGTTCCGCACACAGCTGTTCGACATCGGTAATGACTTCACAAAGTTCTCTTACTTTTGCCAAGCTACCGAAGTTGCTGCCCCCGCATTCAGTCCTGACCATTTCCACAGCACGAGAAACCCATGTCATGTCGATCTGCTCGGCACCTAACATTCGCAAGCGGTGGAGATGGTCGACAGATCTGCGTTGTATATCAGCTAAACTCGTCGTTATCAGTTCTGGATCTATGTTTTCAGTATCATAGGTTCCACCATCCACCTGTAAAAAGGTGTTTAACTGGTCACTGGCACCTTGAAGAGTAGGTACATAGAGAGAGATCGACGCGACGAACTCCGTCAGCCGCACCTCCGCCGAACCGCCTTCGACAGTTTTGGCATAGACGACTTCGGGTGTCTTGCTGCTCCTCAGTTGCACATCTTTTGACACCTGATACTGCAGAACGTTGGAACGGGAACTACAACGAACTTGGAGCACCGGCCCATTCAGCTCCATGCCGTTTCGCTTCAACATGAGATTAGCCCAAGATGAAACCTCTGAAAACCAACCTGCAGTACGCCACGGACGATGAAGTTTCTCAGCTTCTCGTTCATGTAAGTCGCGACCAAGTACGTCATATACAAGAGTTGAAATAGGAATGTCATATGTAAGGCCTTTCTGTTCAATGCTCATTAAATCCTTGCGAGAAACCCATAGATAGACGCCCTCAGTTATACTTTCCCCAATTCTCGGATCCATAACGAGAACTAAACGTTCACTATTAGTTTCGCCATGCAGTTGTACAAACGCCGATTTTAATAAGTTCAATTCTAACCCAGTCGCCTCCAGCGCACTCTTCCTGATGGATTCCGGATGTATTTCGAGTAATGAGTTGCAACCGCGTCCTTCAGCCGAGATGTTGACATGAGGTAATGTGTACTTCTCTTCTTTGGTTCGTAGAAGAACCATGCTTTCATTCCGATTAATGATAATCAAGTGCGCAGCCAGCTCTGCACAGGTCATTTTTGGCTTAGCAGCAGTGGCATAACATTTCTTCAACGAAACCAAAATGTCCGGGAGAATTGCTTCGCACGCCCAAATAGCTTCTTCCTGTTCCGCAACGTTGCGTTTCTCAAACTGCTGCAGTTCAAGGTACAGCATGATGAATTCCACAAGCGGGCGGGCTACTGAGCATGCTTTCTCAAGTTTTTCCTTCGGTATCTACTTAGACCACTTTTCGAAGTATATGTTTCTTGGTGCTTCGTCGGTGATTGCACCAAATCCATGTTCAGTAATTGTAATATAGTCAAACAATGGATTGCCCACGAACGCCCGGGACCAGACCAGAATCGAAGGACCCTCAAGTGGTCCCGTACTTGTGTAGATACCATCCATCGTAAAACTTCCGTTTACGAGTGTACTAGGAATGCCATATGAAGCAAAAGTTGTACAACATTGATAAAACTCCTTTAAGAAGCCCTGTAACTGTAACAAACAAGCCGAAAGAGGACGTAGTAGAGGGTGTCCTAAAAGTGCAGACGCTGACGAGGCCAACTAGGAACTTGATAGACCTGGTAGCCCTACATGACGCAGTTCATCAACAATCTCAATGGAAGGGATCTGGAACTCGGCGAGGGTGCTGAGCTTGGACGACTCACTTCCTTCATACAAACACAGGGATCCACGATGTATCAGCAGGTTCAGACCATCGTCAAAGTGAACAATGCTCGGCAAAACCGGGAGCCAAACCTTTTGAATAGTTTCGCGACCAGCTTTGGCTCGCAAGAATTTGGCAAACATGCTTTCAAGAAAAAGCATTCATCTTCATACTCTTGGAAAGTATCAAGCCTTTCTGAGGCGGATGGAGGAGAACAAACTTCAAGTCGAAGTATAGTATAGTCCCACATATTTGATGCCTGTCTCAAACTTCCGAGAGCGACCTTGAACCCCATGGATTTCAGAACCTCATGAACTGACCTTGACACATCTCGAAACCAGCCAGGCCCACGCCATGGGACATCGACCTTGAGTGGACCCACACCAAACAATACCGAATGCAGGCTGGTTAACAAGTTTGCCACATTAAGTGTGGGGTGCACAGAAACCCAATCCATGTCAGAAAATCCATCGCATTCCACCCAGCGATATCCACTTGGGATATTCGACAAGTCGTCGTGGAGATTGAATACAATAGACACATCATTGTAATCAGGTGGAGTATCTGGGTTGAACTAAACAAGATCTCGAGCATAACCAGGGAGAGAGAGCTCGCGCTTGACCGCTTCACAAAGGTCGTCAGTGTGTCTACTCCATGACTTTACCCATGGAACTTCACCAGTCTTGGGTGGACA
Organism: Gracilaria caudata; assembly: GCA_030374735.1. NCBI lineage: Eukaryota > Rhodophyta > Florideophyceae > Gracilariales > Gracilariaceae > Gracilaria > Gracilaria caudata. Next base: position 18,136 of record JASCIV010000336.1, read on the forward strand.
GACTTCTGGTAGATTGTATCTTCCGCCACGTTTAGTGACAAGAACACGGCATCCATTTGGATTTGGGATGAGCAAACGAAACACATTAGGATGTTCTGACATATTCACTGCAAAGATCTGCACCGTGGTGAGGAGGTTGGTGAGTAAGGCACACACATGAAACACAATACAGAGCAGGTGTGTGAGTTAGTACAGTACTGTACACTCAAAACGTTTACTCGTACGAGCGCCCGAGGGGAGACAACGCTCGCGCGCTCGTCGGGAAAAAGCGCCGAAGGGAGAGTTGCTGAATGCGAGCATGGCATGCAATAATATCTACCCTTGAAGTTGAACAGCTAATGTGTATCATCATGATTCATGATCTCCTTGCTGCATGAGGATTGACAGTTGACGGTCAGAACGAAAAAGCGCGCCAAAGCACCGAAATGCAAAACAAACAGCGAACACCAATGCGCACTGACCTGAGATCAACTGTGACGGCGCGCCCTCTCTCCATTCGTCAAACCGACATTTCCCGCCACCGTCATGCCCTCGATCGCCTCGCCCGCTGCCGCCGACCCCGCTGCCCCGTCAACGCCGTCGTCCGCCCCCAGCGCCAGATGGTTCTGCAGGACGTGTCACAAGCAGCCGGCCGCCTGCGCCGCCATCCAGCTCACCGCATGTTCGCGTTGTCGCCTCGTGCGCTACTGCAGCCCCGTCTGCAGGCAACGCGACGCCGCGCGCCATGCCGCGCTCTGTCAGTACATACGCTCGCTGCGGCGTGAGCTGCGCCAAAGCACCAACGCCATCAAGCCCCTGCTCCGGTCGCGCTGCGGCCACTTCTACGACACTACCTACACGCGCGCATATTTGCTGGCGCACTCCAAGCTCGCGCACGAGCTCGAGCACTTGGCGAAAGAGTATTCCATCGTGCCGCTGCTGGAGAGGGTGCTTTCTTACCGACTGGAGATCGTTCGCCTCGACGCGCGCGATCGCATGCGCATACGCGAGACCGTGCCGTTCACGCTACTACGTCTCCGCAGAGACACCCATTGCGTGGCCTTCATCGGCCACTGGCTGCTCCGCGAGCGGGGCGTGCTGGACCCGCTGAAACGCCACGAGCGCTCGCAGTATGGAGACTGGCTGTACGGCGAGGCCGACCGTTTCGGCGACGTATTCGCCTCCACAGGTGCGGACATCGACTCTGCCGATATGTCGTTCCTGCTTCCGCTATGCATCGTCAAGCTGCGCCTGCTCTCACGACCCACTGTCGCCGCCGAGTGTGTGGCGGAGCAGGAAGCGCTGTTGGATAAGTATCTGGACGCCTTGCAGCGCAAGAACCCCGTGCTGCTGCAGGCATTGGCCAACCCCGAACCACTTATTAGAGCGCGCGTGCATGACGGGTCTGCGCCGTGTCACGAGGCGCAGGCACAGGCGTACTTGATGCTATTCTTTTGCGGCGAGCTGTTTGATGGTGTACCGGGCGCAAAAGAAAGGTTGGAGAGGCGCCTTGGTGCTAGTTTGCAGTATCACTGCGAGCGCTTTAGCTTTCTGTGAGCAAAGCCGTACAGCTGCAAAGAACCACCGGATACTGCGCCGGCATCCTACGAGAGCGACACTCGGTAGCAATGCTGTGTCTATCGGGCCCGCTGTGCGACACGACCGACATGGTTCTACGCGTCACGAACCGGAGTGTACCCACTCGATGCCGACTCCGCCCTTACGCGGAGCTTTGTGCGGCGTGCTTTGAAGAGCTTGCATAGCGGAAAGGAAGCTGGATTTAGAAAGTTGGCGCAGCTCTACACACTACAAAACCCTGCAAGCCGATATACACAGATACAAGTAATAAAGCATAGTGCAAGCCGAAGTTGTGGACGATGGAATGGACATATTGGCGGTTACAGGTAATCACGGTAACGCTGACTCTTAATAGATCAGTGCGTGCCAGACGGCGAGCGCTGCGCTCTTAACAACAAGACTAGCGACGCGGAGCAGCAGGTGACATGCTACCAAGACGGATCGAAGACGACAGGAAGCGACTCGCAGTATGAAGGTGCAGGACGACGAAGGAGATGGATTTACGTTTGCAGCAGTTGCGAATTGGCAGCATACCCGCCGCGTTGCTCCTTCGCTGAACAGCCATTGGTCGTTCCCTTTTTCAAAGGGAACGTGCGTGCCCGCGGTCGGTGGCACAAGCGCGAACTCACCATTTGCACGGCCCTCTGCCGCTACGGAAGTCGACCGTTTCCATGACAGCCTCTTCGGTTGACGAAGACGCCCGCGCGCTCGTAGGGAAAGCGTCAAAGGGAGGTCGCTAAATGCGATCATTGCGTGCAATGATATCTACACTTGTGTCTATCTACCAACGGATGATCTATCCTACCAGACATGTACACTTCGTAGCACCCTTGACGATACGAGTCGCGAGGCGACGGCGGAGTTCATGCAGAAGCCCACTGTAAGCACGGCGTGGCAGCCGCACGAGTATGTGGCGGCCTGTCGTGTCGGGGTCACTCACGACGAGAAAGCACGGAAAGAACAGGCAAGGAGCGCCGTGAACGCGGAACCGCTCGCGCGCCGTGAACGCAACAACCTCCCCTGTCTCGCGCGCCGCTGGTGCTCATGAGTCCAACAAGTGCCGCCGCTCACCCATCTCCCCCTCCAGCGCAAAGCGGTGCAACCTCCTGGCCGCGTCCTCCGGGATCATCAACGGGCTTCGTCGACGACGCACAGAGTTGCGACGTCCAACTCCCTTCTTCATCTGCTCTCCAAACGGCATACGATCGATCACAGGCTGCAACAGAGTGCTGTTGTCCATTTCACTCACATCCAGAATAATGTCGAACGGGATGTAATCAAAGTAAAGCTGCTGTGGGCGGATATGTATGTCGAGACTTTGAAGTGGCAAGTCATCATTCTCGCGAATGCGATCGAGAGCTAGAGCAAATTCGCTGATGTTCATGCACATCCTCGGTGACTCGGGTAGCCGCGCCAGTTTTCTCGTATACGGTACAATCCCGCTGTGGATAAGACCGACGTTGAAGTCCTTCGTAATGCATGCGAACTTGTCGTTGAACGCGGAAATGAGACGGTCGAACGGGTCTCTTTGAACCGCCAGGCGTAGCGTGGATTCAGAGGTTAGCATTCGACGTTGTTCGTCTTTGGAGAAGTTCCTCACGTAAATCGCACGCGAAGCCCAACACGCAGAGCCTAAGTTGGGTGGATTTGTGTGACATTTCTTGAACGAGTACTCTTCACCGGTGATTCCCTTGTACAGCCATTGGAACACGGAGGTACTTCCGCCCTTCGACGTGGACGCCAGCAGCAGGTCTGCGGACGGAAAGTACACGAAATTCTTGCTATCACAGATTTGGTTCAGCAGCGTGTCATTGCTGAGCAGCTCGTGCACTTTGGGCGAGAGCGCGGACGCTGTCAGTGCTTCCGTTTGAAGATCATGCGTGAGGCGACGAAGAGTAGTGAGTGTTATTGCGAGTAGTAGAGCAGATATTAGCAGAACGGTGGTTGTCCTGCGTCTCCGTGCTTTGGACGCGACCACATGCTTTAGCATTTTGGAAGGCTGAGAGCTCTAGCTAATGTCGTAGATAGACGGTCGGGTGCGTAATAGTGGTGATCGCGGTTGCGCTGCGGCGGATGTGTAGTGGGCGCTGAGAGTGGCAGAGATGAAGTGTCACCTTCGGTGAAGCTACCTCTGCTTTTGGGCAGTTCACGCGCACTGTCAAGCGCGGCTCTGGGAATCTTGTGCTATGCAAAAGCTCAGGAGGATCCGAGTTTCGTGCGCGGCATACTCCCTACACGTCATAAGTAGAGATGCCGTGTGATCCACCAATCATTGATGCGGAACCCTCACCACCTAAGCCAACCCACAGTACGGCGGTATCCCTAATCCCCAACCCGGAATTCACAGGCCACGCTTCGAGTCAGTGCACTCTCACCTGCACACCTCAGCAAGCCGATGTTTACCCGTGGGAGCAGCCCCGTCAGTGCACCACCACGCATCACGAGAAAGCAAATCCCGCCCAAGTGCTTCCACGGCGTATGCAACGGATAGTGATGCCCTCGCTCATCATGTTCCTGTCCATCGCACTCAAGCGCATTGCTTTCTGTGGGATAGAGACTCCTGTTTAGCAATTGAAAGGCAGCCAAATCTGTGTTTAGCATTATGTAGAGCGATCCTGTGTTTTGCAACATATCTTATTCTTTTTACAATGGACGTCATTGGTTCCCTCACACAACGAGAAAAGAAGATATCAAGTTATATCACGAAAGTCGCGGGGTTAGTTCACAGTCTTAAACCTCAACGTTTCGTGCATTCAATACCTGGCTCTTAAACTATTGTCGGGCGTAGCGTCTTCACACCGACAAACTGCTTTGAACGATGGTATGACAACCCCTTCATCAATACATGACCACGGTAACTGCATTATAGCTTCTCCGCGTTAGTTGTGCTGATATGATGCAAAAGAACAGCTAACGACTACCGCACAAGAGCTTTTCCCGTAATAACGCTAGGCGCTCGTCTATGGCTTTTGGCTTTTGACCCTTCTGACAGATCATTTCTAGATCTAGATCAGAGCGGCTCATGTAAGGGTGCAGTAAAATCGATTGCAATCGCTTCTTGCATCACAGATTTCACTTTCCGTGATAAAATATATATATAAATTGTGTTGGAGTATACTGTAAAATTCCATTATATAGCTTCTCAAAAACAACATGATAGCATACCTTCATTCTCCAAAACCAAAACTGGCAATCAAGAAAAAAGAAGTTGTGACGAAGAAGTAAGGTTACTAACCTGTTTCTTCCCTGACAATATTCGGAAGCAACTCCGCCCGTTCGGCGTCACGGGGCGCTCCTTCAGCGTCATGCTGCAGCAGCCTTTCCAGAAGTGTCCTCGCCTCAACAGAGTTCCCTACTTCGATTGCTCTTCCGTATAGTTGCGCTGCTCGCACCACATCCCGCTGCACGCCGTCTGCACCGTGTTGGAGTAAATGACCTAGACTGCACATGGCAGGAACATTATTTCCTTCTTCAGTTTCCCTTTCGTACAATTGGAAAGCTCTTGCAGCGTCGTGCGGCACCCCGTTTGCGCCCTTTTCTAGTAAAGCTCCCAAATGTTTCATGGCAAATGTGCTTCCTTCTTCAATCGCCCTTTCGCACAATTGAAGGGCTCCTGGAGCATCTTGCCGCACTCTGTTTGCGCCCTTTTCTAGTAAAGCTCCCAAATTGTTCATGGCAGATGTGCTTCCTTTTTTAATGGCCCTTGCATACAATTGAAGGGCTCTTGGGCGACCCAGGATGTCGTTAAACTCGTCCCAGCGATCGGCGCACCGATAGCTGCCCGGACTCGGGAGGTCCCTAAACTCGCATAGGTGGTCGGCGCACCGGCCGCCTCTCCGGACTCGGAAAGTCGCTAAACTCGTCCCGGCGATCCAGGGATTTTTTTTCTCGGAGACTCTATTTACGCACTGCCCAGAATCAAGGAACAATATGAAGCGAATGGCTGCTCTTTCATCTGGTCTCGCTAGTGAAATAAAGACTGAGTGAAGGAGTGCCTCATAACCTCTTGTACGGCAAAACGTGGGACATGCTGGATCGCCTTGTCGTGGTGTGCCGCTCTCACGACGAGCTCAGAGAAGGCGTTAATCGTCGGTAGCGAAATGATCTGGCAAACCGAGTCAACCTTAGAGGTCTAATGCTTTTCTGGGAGGCC
>JASCIV010000337.1:0-23814 GCA_030374735.1 Gracilaria caudata
CCCTTCCCCTAATATCCTAGCGTTTTTGTAAGAGAGAAGCGATCTTTTCCTCGTAAGTTTTGTTAAAATTGTTGAAAAAGATGTATATCACGTGTTTATGGGGTTTTCTCCAAATTAGGATTGAAACTATTTGGCCGAACTTTTCTCAGACGCGTTCAGGCAGTAGTCCGTGTACTTTTGCGTCTTTGCACGTCGCTCGTGGAGTGCGGCTTCTCAAAACAGGTTCCGTTGGGCTTCCTTCTGAAGGATAGTCCGCGCGACAGCACCAGTAATACTACGTTGATTGGACCAAACGAACCCTCTATCAATCACGGAAGAGTCATCACGAGAGTGCTACCCATAAATGCCACCCACAAGTGCCACCCACGATTAAGGATACGAACGCAGAGCAACTCTTCAACCTCAGGAAACTAGTTCGTATCGTTGTTTTGTCTTCTCTACTTGCCACAACGATATACACACACCTCCTTTTTTGAAATACGTATCAGATTGATGTCAAACCTGGTTGACTATCACAAATTATGTGGTTCTTTGCGTCCAAGGCAACGCTAACTGTCTTGCGAATTTATGCTTTGCTCCAAGGTTGTGCGTTGGACGAGAACTGTGCCATGTTTCTTCATGTTTCGATTCCAAAATCTGAAAAATTTTATTACTGAAATTATTGACTCTACGAGGAATAAGATTTTAGGGTTGAAGCGTTACTTAAAATGACGTAAACAGCCCCGTGACGTTATGCACAGGTGCATCGCCATTAGTTCCAGTCGACATCCTCGTGTTCTTGTTTTGATTTTACCACTTTTCTGAAGAGACTGCAGGGGGTGTATCCGGTAGCTAAAGTTGGACGTCGCGAAGGAGCCTTCCAGACAGAACGCACGGGACCGAATGGATGAACATGAATGGGGTTTGGCACAATCAGATGTTCGCCAGGCCAAGGTGCAGAGAACTTACGAACCCTGGCCTTGTAAACCTCTTAATAAGAGGCTCTTATCCGGCAGAGAAATGTCGTGACGTGGCCTCTTCCAGCAATGGAAACATACTCGCCCCGCGTAATCAGCCCCAAAACAGAAGCAAAGTAATTCAATGACCTGATGCTGAAAGGCAAAAGGAAACTAAGCAAACCTGTACAGGATCGTGAACTAATGAAGCCATTGACTTTAAAAAGCTTTATAATGAAACTCTATAGCTTCGTTGATTATTTCTAAGACAACAAAGTGCATTAGGAACTCAAAACTCATATTTAAAACTTGCCACCTACTATCGAGGACATTAAAAATCCATGATGCCGACTACAGCCATTGCAATGAAGCCGAGGGGTGTAAAAGCAGAGGTGAGGTATAGTCATATTATTCACTCTGTTTTGAAACACCTGGTAGGGTGGGTAGTGCCGGGCAGCGAGGGTCTTTTACATTGGCGGCCTGTACGTCGAAATAGTGCACGGCGTAGAACGAGACCCTGAGGTTGATGAGCCGCGCGAGCGAATGGGATGGCAGAGGCACGGTTTGCACGCGTGGATGAGCTATCGCTGAGCAGCCTCGCCGTCGAGGTCCTTCTCGTCTGCAACAGAGAGAGGAGCGAGAGCACCATCTTCGTCATCATCGAGAATGTCATCAGCCGCCTCACCCTCAGACTCGCTCATGGAAAAGTTGGATGCGTCGTCATCGTCTTCTCCATTGGCGGTGTCTCCTGTGGGGAAATCCTCTGGCTTGGCATACTTTTGCACGTATTCGATGACTTTCTGCTTGTAGCGTTCGGGCTCTCTCATTTGTAGAGCTGCAGCCTCTCCGTTGAGTGGATCGGTAGGATTCGGATAGGTGAGGAGCTGAGGCAAAAAGACTTCAAAAATGTTAGTAAGATCGTACATGGGACTCCATGACTGGTTTATAACGTCGAGGCACACACTGCCAGACCTTGCTCGCGACGAACAAGCAATTAAGCGGCGTTTGAGAGAGGCGAAAAACGCAAGCAAAGCGAGGTTGCAAAAAAACACATATAAGTCAGCACGGACCGGTAGAGAGGACCCCACTGAGCGACGCGCAAAGTGCAACTTACATCTCATCCACATTAGGGTGGTAGAGTCTATTGATAAAGCCGATGCTGGGGCTCTTGTACGGGTAAGCGTCGGGAAGTTCGACGTGCACTTTCCATACGCCACCCTCGTAAGGCGCTAAAAAGACAAACGCAATGCAACCGAGCAAGACATATATGTCAGTAAAGGGCGGAAGGGGCGCAACCCGAAATGGTTGTTGAAGAAAAACGTACTGGACTTGGGACCATGAAACTTGACGAAGAACTCGCCCACGCGGTCGCCATCAGCCATCTGAATTTCGTAATCAGCCATCATACTGCAGGAGGCGTGGGAGATGCACACAAAGCAGAGTGAGGACGGGTTAGATGCGGTCGTGAGAGCAAAACAAGGGCGACATCGAAAAAAGGGCGCTGCGGGAGAAGGGCGAGCTTCGAGCATAGCGCAGCAGGAGCGGGCATACATACAGCTTCATAAGATCTGTCTCTCTCCGCTTTCCAGGCGACGCCATGATGGAAGCGCAGCCGGAGCGAGCTACAAGAAGCGGAGGGGCAAGGAGGACGAAGGAGCGGAAGAGACGACGCTCACAAGCGGCGAGAAGAGCGACAAAAATGACGCGCAAGCAGGGCGCGCAGCGAACGCCCGGTGGTGCGAGAGGTGCGTGGAAGGAGCGCGTTGTCTACGCAGGGCACTGGCGCGGTTGAAGACGCAGGTGCAGCGCGAGGCGAGTGGCAGTTATGCACTCACGCGCGAATTTCATTCCACGCGACACACGTGCTCGCGACTAACGCGCTTCTGCGCCGCCCAACCGTGTGCCGCCAAGTGTTGGCGCACGCGCAAATTGGGTGCATCACGGCGCATGGCGCTTTGCATTCAGGTGGCGCGTGGCGTGTGGCGCGCGGCATTCACGCGGCGCGTTGCGTTCCGAGCAGGCTCGCCGTTGTCGTCCTCGCTGTCATCGTCGGCTTGAAGGGCATGGTACACGCCTTCTGTAACCGTTCTTCTCGCCTTCTCGCCCAGCCGTTCGCGTGTGTTTGCTGCCGCCTACCCTCATGGCGCGGCCGTATCAGTCGCTCACCGCCGCTCCAGAGCCGCAGCTCTCCACTGTGCCCGCCGCCCTCCATCGACACACTGCAATCTTCATTTCCTCCTCAATAACAACAATCCCATGATTCGCGATGACAACAACGATCTCGACCCGCCCTCCCCACCTCGCCATGCCCCGCCGCCCCCGCAGCCGCGCGGCGCCTTCATTCTCTCGCTCTGGATCCCGTTCGACGTCTGGTCGCGAATCGCCGCCTATCTCACCTCCGTCTCCGACCTGAACTCCTTCCTCAAGGTCTGCCGCGCCGCGTACAACGCCGTATGCACCACGCAGGCGCCGTTCCACAAGTCCGTTTGCCATCACTTTCGCCGATGCCAGTTTTACATCCCTGCAGACCTCGTCGACAAAGTCCTCATGGCCCACGTCGTCCCTCCGGACGGAAAGAGTCTCGTCATATTTCTCGATGAGACCCAATCTGGAAACGGAGTGGAGCTCGCTTGGATCCGTGACACCCATATTCGCCGTGTCCAGCTTGGTTTGGACACCGTATCGGCCAGCACCGTCAGCAACATTCGCTTCTCGCCGGACGGCTCTCGTATAGCATTTCTCATCACACTGGCCCATGGAAATCTCATCGCAGAGGATATCGATCCCTTGCACCGCCTCCGAGGCTGGGAATCACATACCGAAATACGAGGTCAGCCGCACGATGTTTCCTACGAACCGTGCGAGGACTGCACCGTTCAAATAGTGTCACTTGTATCAGATAGTCTGGGTTATCCGAATGATCTCATAGTACACACATTCACGCATGTCTTTGTGCCGGAATACGGCTTTGATATGGTATGGAGAGGCACGACACAAAAGCCTGAGCTTGCTTTCGCAGCCATGCTGCATTCCACAGCGGGGGCAGCCACATACCTCGTCAGATGGAAAACGTTTGCTTCCCCTGCTGAAACCAATTTTGTTTTCATGGCCTGTATTGACGGTGCGAGCATTGAGTTGCTACATGACAAGCGGTCTGCAATGTTGAATTACGAATCCACCCGTTGCACCTCAAGAATTGAGCTGGGCAAGGATGCCCAGTTCATCTTCTTTGATACTATTTCCAAGTTTGGTGTTCTGAGATTTGACCAGGTGGAAAATGCTGAATCCGCGAAGGTGACAAGGGCAGACCTTCCAAATGATCCGATTGTTTCTCGAGCATGCTGTGCTCCCTCGGCGATGAAACCCGGAACTAGAGAACAACATAATCGCCGTGAAGAGGAATCAAGCACCGAGAAATCGGATGTATGCCATTTGCAAGCTCATGATGGCGGAGAACATTCTCATTTTCATAACGATGAAGTGGCTCGTACAAGCAGGATGGCACCGAACGGAAAACTTCTTTGCTCCGTAGTCTGCGTACACTGCGGTCCACATGGAAGGAATGGCAAACGCATTTCCCAACGTCACATTGAAATGCGTTCCAGCGTTAGCGGTCGATTGTTATATCGTCAACTGATCCCCCGAACCTTTAACACATCTCGACACAGGATGAAGCGCATTCGAATTCCGTATGAAAAGTCCGACCACGTTACAAGGAATACCATCGGCTTCTCAGAAGATTCACGTCTTCTTGTCATATGGGATACCTTGTTTACAAACGTTCAGGTAGTAGCCTCAAAGAGACTCCCACATGTGTATGAGGCCGAAACTGGTCGTTTGGTCCAAGACTTTAACGAAATTGCATCCACCGTCTCATACGACCAGGTACAAACAGCACCAGACGTTCTTACCTTCTATGGCACTAGATGGACGAAAGGGAAGGTGATTATGGATGCTATCGATGTAGTTTCTGGTCGCGTTTTGAAAACCGAGGTTCTGGCGGATGGCTTTGGAGCGGCGGCCCAATTTTCTTCTGACTCTGTGTACATATTACCAAACCAGAACCTCGTTGCCACGTCAAGGGGAAAACTAGACAGCTTCTGGGAAACCACACGAGGGGCTCTTGGATGCGGATGGAGATCCGAGAGGAGGAGAGCTCCGTTTTGCTCAAGATATGATTCTATGGTGAGGAGGAAACAACCTACTATCACTGAAATGAGCTAAATGGCAATCATAAGGACAGGTATGTGACAGACTACCTGAATAAAACACTTTGTGCTCCAGGCAAGAGCACTGCTTGTGAAGTCTTGAATGGACATCAATTACGCTCTTCTCTTCAGACTGAAAGGCAAGTACAGGCTACACCGAGTCAACGCATGTAGACGAGCTTCACTTGACTTGGCGGCGCAGCTTGAAGCAGTAATGCAGTTTATTCTGTAGTGTCAGGCTTTGTGACGATAGTTACATTTGACGGTGCGTCTTAAGCTCAGCCATGACTGAGTACATTTCCCAATCCAACGACAGGATCGCAACTCGAGGGTTGTCTTTCGAAACATTCTTCATGTGAAGGCAAGGGCTTTTGCATCTTGCCACAAAAAAAGCAGTCCGGGATGGTTGTTTTACTTGTCAAGAGCCGACAAGAATGTAGGGGCCTTTTGCGGAAGATCCTTCTCAGAGAGCAGCACCTTATCTATCAGACCATAGTCGACAGCTTCTTGTGGGGTGAAGTACTTTGTTCGCATAGCATCCTTTTCAATTTGTTCAACAGGTTGTCCCGATCGCTCTGCAATGATTTCAAACGCCTGCCTTCGGTTGTACAGCACCTCCTTCGCCTTGATGGCGATATCACTGGCTTGTCCCTGCGCGCTGCCTCGAGGCTGATGTAGCATGATGGTGGCGTTCGGAAGAGCTGCACGATGAGTCTTCTCACCACTTGCGAGCAACATGCCAGCCATACCAAATGCCTGCCCGACACAAATGGTATGCACAGGCATCTTGACGTAATTCATGGTATCGACAACTGCAAACGCCTCCGTCTCAAAGCCGACATTCTGCCCATCCGCCGATGACGTTCCAGTGCTGTTAATGTACATGTACACTGGTTTTGACGCATCCTCATACTGCAAGTAGAGGAATTCAGCAATGATAAGCTCAGTGACGGCGGGAACAAGGCTCATTCCCAAATAAATGATTCGGTTGTGCAGTAGCAAAGACGGAAGGTCAGGTGGAGGCCCGGCCCGCGCGCCGTCGTACATAGTGCCGCCTCCTGCCGATTGCATGGCGCGTGGAGTGAGTCGAACTCGTCGCGCAACCGCAGGGCGTCTCGTGTGTTCGGGAACAGCGGTTTGTAGTGCATTCTGTCGGAACTGAGGCCGCACGGCAGCGCCGGCGAAGGACGAGACGAAGGCAGTCATATCGCGATGATGGGAAACCAAGCGCGGCGACGAGGCACGGAGGCGCTGGGCAAACGAGAAAGCGTTGGTTCCAGCGGTGAAGATGGTTGCTGCGGATTTGAGTAGATGGAATGTCGAACGGTTGATCTCGCTCTCGACGGTGCCAACCATCCGCCGCGCATGGCGCGGAGCGCACACACATATGGCGTGTACACCTGTCATATCAGCATGGCTGAAAAAGCTGGTTGTCTGTTGAACACAGTTGATGTGGCAATACCCCCAATGAAAATGCGCCGTTGACGTTGAAATGATTGATGCGCCACATCACCTCATGCAGTCAGACAGCCACCGTCATCACTCGCCTGAACAAAGCTTACTATGGTGCCGGTGCTAAGAAGTCGTCAGCTTCCGTGCTGCTATTAGTACGATACCAATTCCTTCGGCTCCATGTTTGTCATTTTCTAACGGCGCGTTCCGAGAGAAATCCCGCTTCTGGAGGCCACCATGTGCTATCCTGTAACCCCTGTCACTCATGCGCTCATGCTGCTCGCCCTCGCTTGCCTCTGGACGTCTTATTGTTGCCAAGCACAAGGGATTCCGTTTATTATTGGCGACGTTTCGCGCCGTGATATCAGTAGGCCCGTTTACGAGGTCCGTCTACCATTAAAGGGTCATTTCCGATCCCCACAGCATCCTCCGGATGATCCTCAGCCTCCGGGTTTTACCGCAATGAGCGTCGTCACAGCGAGGGGGCAGAGAATGCGCTGTCTCTTGCCAGATCTAAACCCCTCTGTAACCCCATCGGTGCAAGAGCATTATCAAAGCGACCACGTATTCGATGACATTGACTCTCTGTTGAGCGAATATGAGGGCACTTGCGCGTTCAAAGTGGACGGCTGGTGGACGTATGAGTTTTGTTATGGCAAGCATGTTGCGCAGAAACATTATGGCGTGGAAAAAGATGGAACGAAAGCTGTCACCGATGAATTCGTCCTGGGCTATTTCAACAAAGAACAGGATCTTATCAGAAGAAAGAACATTTCGGAAGTAACGACCGACGATGCTGCTTTCACACAGCTTTACACAGACGGCACAACATGTGATATGACCAACAAACCACGGCAAGTGCTCGTAAAGTACATGTGCATCGAAGACATTGTATCACTGCCTGGCATTGCCGAACGCGCCGCAAGGGGGAAAGTCGCGTTTCTCAACTCCATTCGAGAAGTGCAATCCTGCGTGTATGAAATTGAGTTCTTCAACAAAGCAATATGCAATCATGTCCTGTACAAGCAGAAGCTAGAAGGCTTCGAGAAGTCTATACACTGTTCACTCGAAGAGGGAGAAGGTCCTTTCGAAGGGCTACTGGCCGATTCATATCAGAAAGCAACTCTCAACTTGTAACACTAACCAACCTAAATTTTGGCTTTGCGTGCACTCAATTGCGAAATCACGTACCCCACTCTTTTGCTTACATCCGGTTCACAAAGTTTAACCCAGCCTTTTTGTGCTTCTTCAGTTGCGTAGTTTTCCCAATCATCTGCAAAGTGTCTTCTAACCTCTACTTTGGTGCCAGCGCGACCGAGTGTCTCGCGTCTGTCGGAGAACTTGCTTGCAACGCGGAGCGCTGAATGAATCAATTGATTTGAATCGCCAGTGACCACGTCGTCAATGAGGCCAAGCCGTTTTGCTCTCTGCGCGTTTATCATGGTGCCTTTTGAAATCATGCGTTCGCCTTCGGACCGAACTGTACAGAGATTCAAGAGCAGAAGCGCATAGTATTTGGGAACATTGAGACCGATGGCGACTTCATTCAGCCCCATCATGGTGCTTTCTAGAGCTACACGATAATCACAGCATAGAGACAAAACACATCCTCCAGCTGGCGTTGCGCCGCGAAGCGCAGCAATTGTGTAGAGCGGAGTCTTGTAAAGACGAGCCAGAAATAGTGTAGATACTTTCCAAAACGTATAGAAGCGTTGCTTGGAAGTGGATGGCGCATGCAATTCAGTGAGATCGTTGCCTGCCGAAAAAATGTTCCCACGGGCTGCAGAGGAAAAGATTAGAACCCTTGTGGACTTGGGAAACTCGGTTTTCTCAACAAAGGTGAGCAGTGATAGGAGCTCCGTCCACAACGCGGTGTGAAACGCGTTTACTGGAGGTCGTGAAAGTTGACAATGACATATTCCTTCTGCTGGGTAACTCACTTTGAGGAATTTGAAGCTGGGTGACGTTGACTTCGAAGCAGAAACCATGGCGGATCGTGGATGGCAAGGATGATTCTCATCCAAAGCTATGCTACGGTCAAGGACTCACAAGCGGAAGGGTGGAGTTACGTGCAAGCAGGGTCGTGTCGCTGGATTGTTGTGGCTTGGTCGGTGTTGGAAGCAAGCTGTAGATTTGAGCCTCACGCACTATGATGAGAACATGATGCCACTCTAGGACTGTTGCGCTGTGGACGGATGAGCAATATGAACGTACCTTTGACCCAGGTGTCACAGGATGCAGCAGCCGAGCACGAAGGAAGCAAGTGATTGCGCTCTCGCTGAAAGCTGCTGATCTTTCAAGCTTTCTGAAATTTACATTTTGGGATCGTGAAAATCACCACGATGGTCACACAATGTGTCACAGGCATTTCTGACCACTTGTCTTGAACGTGGAATGCCCACAGAGCACAAAGCCGCGATTCATGCTCCTGCGCGTCAAAACGCTGCGTGCCATGATGGCGGATTTTCGGTGGCTGTTCTATCTACAGCTGTACTCAAAACAGAAGGCTTAGCTCTTGAAGAGTTGCTATCCCGCATCGTTCGCGCCTTCAGTGCAAGAATGGAAGCGCGGAAGATCTCGTCGTTTCGCGGAACATATCGGGCAGCTTGGTGGGGAGATGGACGAAAGAGGATCTACGAAGGGTACGTGGTAGAAACGTCGTGTTGCTCTGGAAGTCTATCGAAGCGTGGTGAACACGAAGTGCGCAGCTGTACCGTGCCCTTCGCGGTGACAACGGCACGCGTCACGCACACGCCGTGGCGGCGCATCGCCGCTCTCACGCACCAATCGGCGGCTAAACGCCACGTGTGCTCTCTGCGCGCCCATCAGAGATCGGAACAACGCTCCGCACCGTGGTTACGCCGTAAGGCGCGCGACGCGCGCCCGTGG
The DNA here is from genome assembly GCA_030374735.1 of Gracilaria caudata. Lineage (NCBI taxonomy): Eukaryota > Rhodophyta > Florideophyceae > Gracilariales > Gracilariaceae > Gracilaria > Gracilaria caudata. The sequence goes on from JASCIV010000337.1 coordinate 9,485, forward strand.
CGTTGGCGGCAGTTTCTACTGCGCTCCTTCCATTCATCCATTCACTACCCTTGAACGTGTAGTGTAGCCGTCGAGCTCTGCTCCGCTGCTCATCTCCCTGTTACCTTATAAAAGCCTGGCTCCCCGTTTCGTCGTACTCCTCGTTGAACAGCTTCACTGCCGTGTTCTGCTTCAGCCCAGCGCCGACGGCTCTGCTGCCCAGTGCTCTCGCCATGGCGCTTCTTCATCAGCTACCGCTCATACTCTGCACTCTGTACTTCATTTTTCGCCTCCTGACCGCCGACCCTTTCATTCCGAGACGTGCACGCACCCGTTTCCCCTATGTGTCCGCCCTTGTCTTCCTCATCCCCATACCGCTTCTCCCTCTTCTTCCCCACGTCCTGATAACTTCATTTGCGGATCGATTCTTCCTGTTGCTTTCCTATGTGTTGGCTTCCTTTCTGGCCCTCAGATATGCCTTCGCGGAACCTCATATGTCCCAGTTGTATCCTTATCCAGCCCATGCGTATCCGCGTCTCCTTCTATGGCGCGTAGATGTTGTGCTCTATCTTCTCTTTCTCCCTGTCATTGCCTTACTACAACAGGCCTCTTTGCTCACTCTAACCTTTTGCACCGCGTCTGCGATAACCACTACCACAATATTCCTAATCGAGCTCGTACGTCGTTCTCAGAGCGCGCTTCCACATCAACTTTTCGCGCTTGCGTTTCAGCCAGCCTCTTCAGCGTCTACCATCGAGCATGCACCGCCAACAGTTCGTCATGCTTCTGCGCTTTCGCTTCTCTCCTTCGACTGGGTTACCAGCATTGTCGTCACCGGTCGCTCACGCGCCCTTGAATTTACCGACGTAATACCAATTTCTGAACGCTTCAACTGTCATACGTCGGGCAAACGCCGTTTCTCTCCATTCTGGCGTGCAGAGCTAGAACGGCCGTACCCACGTCTGCTCAGAGCTCTGTTCCATGCCTTTGGTGCCAGATTCATGTTGGGCGGTTGTCTGAAGCTTATCAACGATGTCTTCTTGTTCGTGTCACCAATGCTGCTGAGATCTGTAAGTCCCTACCTTAACTGCCGTGAGAAGAAACTGCCGTGATGAGGGTCATACCAAACGGCGCCGCTTCATTATGCTGACATTCTATTCCATTTTTTTCTATTTAGATCATATCTCATCTTCAACATCGCTCTCAAGGTTACGAGACATCTGTCAAAGGATTTCTCCTGGCTTGCGCTATGTTTGGCTCTTATTTTACTCAACTTCTCGTTTTCAACCAGTACTTCAACGTCATGTCTACTATGCAAGCCCTGCTAAGGGGTGCAATTGTAAGCGCAGTTTTTGAGAAAAGTTGTCGGCTTTCACCGGAGAGCCGGGCATTGTACACATCTGGTCAGATTCAGAACTTGATGTCAAATGACTCTCGTATGGTTTCCGATGTCGTGCTTTATCTGCACATGGTGTGGAGTTCTGTCGAACAGATAACTGTGGCCATGGTCCTACTTGTACAGCTTCTCGGATGGGGTCCAACCGCTGCTGGCGTTCTGTTTATCATGTCCAGCATGTTTATTCAGTCAAAACTGGTGGGCACCATCAAGAGCTATCGTGAAAAAGCGAGTGCCCGAACCGATGAACGAGTGAAATTCGTGGCAGAAGCTATCAAGGGAATCAAATTGGTTAAGCTCTATGCTTGGGAGCTTTCTTTCGTTAAGCGCATTCTCGGCGCACGAACGAGGGAGCTCGACCTCCTTCGAAAGATGGCCATCTTGGATGCATGGAACAGCGTTCTTGTAACCAGTCTGCCCACCGTGTTAACGATTATCGTCTTCACCGCTTATGCGCTTTTCGTTCATGAGCTCGATGCTGCGGTTGTTTTTCCAGCGATCGCTCTCTTCAACGTAATCAGGCCCTCATTAATGTTCCTACCGAATATTCTCATTAGTACCGCACGTGCTGCAGCGTCTCTGAATAGGCTTCGCAGCTTCCTGATTTGCGAGGAGCTCATTCCCCTTCATGAGGGCCATTATGCCATGGATCGGGATTTGCTCGAGTTTAACAAGATCGACCTTGCGACTTCGAACGCTTCTTTCACATGGGATCCTTCGATTTCGCGAGCCTATCCGACGCTCTCTGGTGTCACTTTCTGGATTCCTGAGGGCAAGTTGGTTGCTGTCGTCGGACCAACCGGGAGCGGGAAAAGTACTCTCCTAGCTGGACTTTTGGGGGAGGTCCCCATTATTGACGGAGAAGCCGGTGTGCGTCAGGGTCGTTCCATATCCTTTTGTGATCAAGTGCCGTTCATCCACAATGCGACTGTGAGGGACAACATATTGTTTGGCAAGCCATACGATGAGGCTTCCTATCGTACAACGATTCGAGTGTGCAACCTTCTTTCGGACTTGAAAATGCTTCCTGGTGGCGATCTCACAGAGATTGGTGGAAGAGGTGTCAATTTGTCCGGCGGTCAGCGTGCTAGGGTTGCCCTAGCCAGAGCCGTATATGCTCGTGCTGATATATGCCTTCTTGATGATCCGCTATGTGCCGTTGACGCTCACGTCGGAAAGTCAATATTCCAGAACTGTATCGCTTCGGAAATGCGGGGAACAACGAGGATTCTAACTACAAACCAGATTCACTACGCAGCTGCGCCGGAAGTTGATATGGTCATCGTCGTCAAAAATGGCACTGTCGTTGAAGCAGGGCCGCGAAAAGAGCTTCTTTCATTAGACAGTGAATTCTCTAGTATGGTGAAGGCGGCTGGAGAACTAGGTGCCTCATCAGAACCCAGTCATGCGGTGAACCATGCAAGGAATATTGAGTCCCGTTACCGCCAACGGCAAAAGATCGAAGAAGAAGAATTGGACATTCAACAGACACTAAACGCTGCAGAAAGAACAGTAACCGAAGCGAAAGAGACAACTTCTATTGTTGACTCTGACAAGATCCCCGACTACGGTGCCATTGAAGCCGGGAGATTGACAAAGAAAGAGACCAAGCAGAAAGGCCGCGTGGAGTTCAAGCATTACAAGACATATCTCAGAGGGATGGGAATACGTTCATGGGTACCGGCTGTGTTACTCTGTGCGACTGGAGCGCAATCAATGAGCCTCTGTGTGAACGTATGGCTCAGTGACTGGAGCGATCAGAGAACCAGCGATAACACCTTTTTCCGCCTTCTCGTCTTCTTTATTTTCGGGTTTTTCACAATACTAGTCGCTGGTATCGCGTCGTTCTCCCTTCAGTTTGGCTCTATCCGTGCTTCTGTTCGTCTTCATGAGAAGCTACTGCTCTCTGTATTTGGTGCACCAAGCTCTTTTTTCAATTCGACGCCTGATGGTCGTCTCGTTAACAGATTCAACTCTGACTTGGATAAGATCGACTCATCTCTCGCAGCTACGTTACAATCCTTATTTCGTCTTGGTCTCAACCTCGTCTTCACTCTGGGACTAATACTATGGGCGACACCATTGTTTATCCTTGCCATGATTCCCATCGCTGCCGTTTGTCTTTATGTCCAGGAATTCTATCGGAAGACAAGCGTAGACTTGCGTCGTCTTGAAGCGCTTGCGAGAAGTCCCTTGTATTCGCATTTCAGTGAGACATTGGAAGGAGTAGTGACTATTCGTGCTTTCGGGGACGTACCGAGAACGACCATGATTAACAGCCAATACACGGACTCGCTCATCCAAACAACATACGCATCAACATATGCTAATCGGTGGCTCTCCGTCCGCCTTGAAGGACTTGGGACAATTCTGATATTCAGCGCTACTTTACTTGCAGTATTGACACCACCAGACAAGATTTCGGCAAGTATGGTTGGTTTGGTGTTGTCGTATACCATGCAAATCTTGGGAGTTATGACATGGAGCGTTAGACAATTCACTGAAACCGAGTCGCAGCTGAGTGCCGTGGAACGAGTTGCGGAGTATTCAGAGCCTCCGTTCCCGCAGGAAGAGAGAGGAGGGCTGGAGCAGTTTATGAGAGATCAAAGTCGAAATTCAAACACCATTACGAGAAGCGAATCCACAGGATTAATCTCGAAGGAGACGGCAAGTAATTTAGCACAAAGTCTAACACCTCAAAGGTCTCGTTGGCCTCGTAGGGGTAAGATTGAATTCAAGGATGTCGAAATGAAATACCGCGATGATTTAGACCCGGCCTTAAAGAAGGTTTCGTTCACTGTTGAACCCGGGGAGCACGTTGGCATTGTGGGCAGAACTGGTGCAGGCAAGAGTTCTGCCATTCAGTCCATCTTCAGACTGTACGAACTTAATAAGGGTCGGATTCTTATAGACAACACAGACATATCGTCGATGCGCTTATTTGACGTTCGCTCGTCCCTGGGTATAATTCCACAAGAACCAGTTTGCTTTTCTGGAACTATTCGCTCGAATCTGGACATGTTCGGAGACCATTCGGAAAAAGATGTTCAAAAAGCCTTTGATGCATGTGGACTGCAAGATACCATGAAAGCTAAAGTCACCCTCGACTTTGAGGTGGCGGAGAATGGATCAAATTTAAGCGTCGGACAAAGACAATTGCTTTGTCTAGGTAGGGCATTGCTGAAGGACAGTCAAGTCCTCGTCCTTGATGAAGCCACTTCGAGCGTGTCGAACGCCACCGACCAGAAGATACAGAAAACACTTCGAGATGAAATGGGACATTGTACTATATTAACTGTTGCACATCGTCTTCACACAGTGATGCGAAACGATAAAATTATCGTGATGGATCGAGGACGTGTTGCTGAAACAGGTCGTCCCAGTGAGCTTCTAAGCGGACCTTCTCGTCTTAGTGAGCTGGTGGATGAAACCGGACCAGCAACGGCAGCACACTTGCGATACTTGGCTTCCTTACCTCGTTATGAAACGGAAAATGGTCCCAAGAATAACACCACCTTGGAACAGCAAAACCAACCAAATGGAAGAGAGAATCGTTTGCTGCACATTGCTCCAGTTCCCGAGAGTAATAAGTCTCTTCGTGAAACCGTCAGGGCAGCATTCTTAGAGTTAAGAACCGCACTCACTGAGTATGACTCCAAAGCTTGGAAAGAAGAGCTCATGGAGTCAAACATTGAGGAGTCACAATGGAAAGAAAACTTGAAGGCCATGGTGTTGAAGCTTGCAATGCTTGCGAACTCTTTGTCTATTGATGGAAACGATGAGTTGCACAGCAGTTCTAGTTTCGGCACAGGTATCCCAGCTCGTTCTGTGGATTTCTTGGCGGAAGCAATTCAGGATGGTGATTCTCGTGTTGAAATGCCAATGCGCTCGGAAAGGAGCTCCCCCGTAGATTCAGACTCTTCTACAGAGTTTGTTCCGATTGCACATGAACGCAATAAGAATGCCCTGTAAAAACTGGAGATCGTGAGTTGTTAGCTGTAGGAATTGACTTGGTTGATACACCGGGGTCTGATAGCGAACGGGGATGTCCTAAGATCCGTGCTTGTTACTGCCTATCTATTTGCACAAATGGGGAACGCTACCGTTCTTCGGGTTGGCAGTGCTACCCGTTTTCTTGAAACTTTCACACTGTATAGGAAACTAAGATAAAGCATGAGGCACACAAGGTCTTGCAAGGCGGGATCTATTGGATTGGCTTCAATTGGTGTGCCTTTTCCCAGTCGTTCCAATCGGATTGATCGTATGACAATCTCACATGATTAATTCAGCATATTGCAAAACTACTTTAAGCGGGTGCCCGTGCACTGTGTAAACATAAGAGATGTTTTCTCTCTCTCTCTCTCTCTCGTTTATAGGCACACTAGCTCAATTAGAACTATGTGCAGAGCTTTGCTGAAAGAAAGGCTCTCTCACTAAGAAGGCCAACATAGAGTTGTTTTGAAAGCGTGCGAACATCCTTGTCGTCGTAACTTCCGGTCACGTTTAGCGTGTGCTGTTCGTTAAGCAATGGGCCTTTGGGACGGTTTAAACAAGGCAACGATTTTTTGTACGTCATCATTTTGCGTATCCATGATTGTTGTAGGCTGGAGAATATTGAATCAGAAAGTGGCCCGAAGGAGTGCTGGCTTTCTTAGAGAGAGAGCTTTTCTTTGAACAGAAACGCCCCGCAGTATGTAGTAATTGAAGTGCTGTCCCTATAAAAGAGAGAGAGCGAGAGAGAGAGAATGTTGAATATAATTGCACTTTTAGCTAACGAGAGCATCCATACTATGGATTCCATAGATTGCAATCCTTCATCACAATAGAATGCCCATCTCAGTAATCTGCGCCTACCCCTATAGAGCAAGATTTTGGCTGAGGCATTGACGGTGATGATGATGATGTTCTGTTTCAGGTACCACCGAGCCCCATACGCAATGTCGACAACAAGGGTAATCCCTGAAGTTAAAAAGCAACAATAAAATGAACAGGAAGATGAGGGATGCACTTCTCTCCCGTGATGCCGTCAAACAACTGAGGAACATACCTTACAATGAAGGCTCTTTTTACAATAAGAATAAGAGAAAGTGCTGCTTTCATCTCCACGCACTAAGCTAGTGTTCACAGAGTAAGATTGCTGTATAGTTATTGCTCCAGCTACCCTGATGATGGGCATCAACAAGATAAAAACAAAATAAACTCCAAAAGGATGTATGCAAGGGTAACGACAAACTAAAACCGGAAAAGAGCTGCAAGGAGTAGACCGTAGATAGTACGGGCTTTAGATTGCGGCTGCGGCACATGACAAGAATTTCTGGTCCCCAGCACCATCTACCTTCGTAAAGAAGATGAGGCACACAGATACAGCCAATCAGCTTCTAAAAGATATCTGGACTTTCCTGAGGCCACGCATCGGTTGCATCTCTCTTCCGACCAAAATATTGTCGACCGTACCTCCACTCTTTCCGACCAGTCAATGGCTCATGACGCAGCTCAAACCACTGAGGCTGGAAAAGCTTATTCTCTCTTTCGTTGGCCTGTCTCCTCTCCCTCTGCGTCTGTTCCAATCGTGCCTTTTCGGAGGTGGCCAGCGCATGATCGCCGTTCTCAAGCGCCCTCTGGTCAGGACGGCGTCGAGAGTCAGTCTTGGGAATAGACATACTGGAGTCAACTTGTACGGGCGCATTTAGTGCCCATGCCCAAGACGTGAGGCTGCTGGAGGCTGTATGCGATGATGGTGGTTTCGGGGAGATTCTCCACACCTCATGACCATCGACGAGTACGTGAGATGTCCAGTTTGCAATGATCTTGCGCAGCGGCTTCTTGCTCCTATCTTTAGCAGAGTATATGGAGCCAATGGTGTCGCCAAGACCCTTGCCCTCACGGAAAGGAAGGGTGCAAGCCCGTTTCATGAGCAGAGAAGCGACAAAATGATCGTTTCGAATGGTGACAGCACCAGCACTATCAATCCACATGTTGCCGAAAAAGATGTTGTTGATGAAAGTGTGGGGCTTGTCATACATGAAATGGTCTCCGTCATCAAAGTGGATGTGAACGGTACCTTCCGGCCAGGCCTCCATGGCATTGACTAAGAACTTGTTGCGGACGCGATGGGCGGTTTGGTAGGTCCAGCCCTTGCCCTTGGCAAACACGGCGGACATAGGCGGATGATGCGAAACCTGCTCGGCAACAAACACGACACCGCGCTGAGGCAGGGCGAGCTCGAAGGTCTCCCCCAACAACGGATTGAACGGCTTGGACGTGCGTGCGGCCGTGGACGAGTACTGGCTGATGACAAAGGCGGCGACGAGCGCGGCGCGCTGCGGCGTTTGCGCATACGCCGGCTGCGCGGCAGTATCGAGCAAGTGATGGTACTCGATGTCCTCCGCCAGGCGCTGCAGAAACGACAGGGGCTCATTGAACTGCACGGGGATGGTCATGCGGGTGATGTCCTTCGTGACGGCGTCTTTGAGGATGGCGAAGAGGTTGGGTTTACTGGGCGGCGGCACGACGCGCTGGGGCGGGGCGGGCGCCCGGTACGGCGACGGCGGCAGCGCCGACAGCGAGACGTCGTCGTCGAAGGTAGAGACCGTCATGACTAACCTTACCGACGAGTACGACGGTACTCGTACTCGGACGCACGCAGCCGCCGGTCGCAAAGGGGGGCGCCCGACGCGCGCATCCGCACCTGAGATGACATTGGGAGAGAGCACGCGCGCTGCAATGCGCCAGCTGCCGCGCCAGCGGCACATTGCGTGCGACTGCCGACGTGGCACTCGTCGAGCTGACATCGCGCGCCAGCTCACGCACGCGTGCCACGCGGCAACGCGGCAACGCTGCCACGCGGCAACGCTGCCACGTTGCCACGCGGACGCTGACAGCGCGGCTCTCGCGCGCACGCCGCGGGCACGGCAGATTTTGGCGCGGCGCGCGCGCGCATTCGCAAACGGCGCTGGCGCGCGCACACAAAGCAGCGGGCACACGCAGCGGCGACGCGCACGCTAGATACACGGCAGCGCCTTTCTAGCAACGCCCCCCGCGGCCAATTTGCCCACATCGCCCTCTCCGCCTGCGTCCGCCCTGTTCCGGTAAGTTTGTGTACGCGCCAAATAAATCGCGCGCCGCGCGCCTTGTGCGGCAGCGCTTTGCATACGCTGTGCTTCCGAGCGTGCTGACCCGCCCCGTCGCCCCTTTTCTTCGCGCGCGCTATGCCGCCCAGACGTTTACCGCCGTGAGCTGCCTGCTTCGTGCTCCGCTTTCGCTTCGTCCCGCCCACCGCCGTGCATCGCTCAACAGCGCTCTCCGCCCCGTCGACGCGTGCCGTTCCGCCGTGCCTCTCCCGCGCTGCTCTCGCCCGTGTTGCCCAGCTGCCTCGCCCGCCTGCGCACTTCGTTTGCGCGTTCGCCGCCGCCGCCGCTTTCGCCACGTCGCCGCACACGCGCGCTTTGCTTCCACCAGCCCCCTGCCGTAAACCAACCCCCCCAGCCGCAAGCCATGGAAAAGCTTCAACAGCTCAAGGAGGTCATGGACGCCGTGTCCAAGGACAGCACCAAGTTCTTCGAGAAGGGTAACAAGGCCGCCGGCACGCGCGCCCGCAAGAACCTGCAGGAGCTCAAGAAGCTCGCCCAAGAGCTACGTGTCGCAATACAAGACACCAAAGCCAACATGGCCAACCCTGTTGCGGAGTGAGAGCGCACCCGTAGGCTCACTTCGCTGAGCTTCCTTCATCTCCACACCTCTGCCCTTTTTCTTCCTTCTGCTTGTCTTTGATGTACTCTAGTCTGCGTACAGCCCAGCTGTGAGTAAAAAAAAATGCTCCTGTTCGTGCATGAAAAACATTGTCCACCTGGCCTTGTCCCCCAACCTCCGTCCGGAACCGTTTCGTTTCGCAATGCATTTCAGCTCTTCTTGCTCCCTCGTCTGTGCTTCACTTTCACTCCTCCACCCATCTCCCCGCCGCGCGTTGACGTGGCACTCGCAAGTGACATTACGACAACACCATGTTTGCCGTTGCGGCTCCAGGCTCTCTCGTGTCATATTGCAAAACAGCACAAAAGCACCTTCTTACGCTCTCACGAGTCTGTGCTTGCGATTCAAATAACAGTCATTGGTTTGTTTAGGATCTGTCCTTATTCAACTCACCACTCCGCTCACGATTCAACCACTCTTCGACGCGGACTACCGGAGATAATACCTGCAACGACTCGTGCGACTTCAACTTCGATCACAACATTTCTCACCGCTCACTTACTCCCCGGAAAACTGCTTCCAGGGCCACCCCAATTGCTTCAGAATCGAGAGCCAGTATGCAGGGCAGCTGTCCTGCTCACTCGTTCGTAGCCGGAGCTATTTGGTTTAACATTAGACGGAGACCGCAGAAGCGGTGGGCAGTTCAGTAGGGGAAAGTAAACTCGACAACAGGGCGGCCGCACTGAACAAGGGGTGGCAGCCAGTGGCTGTTGTGAAGCCCCATTAAGTGCGTGTTTGAGAGAAAGTTTTTCTTCTCGCTCATGGTGCCATAAAAGGCGTTTTTGGCGACCCGCGGAAAGAGACTGTCATGTCGACACCTGGTCCTTGTGCACAGTCTTAACAAGGTCAACATGCGGGACATCAAACGTTCCATTTTCTACCAAAATTTTCGTCTTCTCCCTCTGACGGGTATCCGTTTGAGCAAAGTGGATAATCATCGAAGGGCATGCATCATCGAGAGAGTGAGCAGGGGCGGTGAGCTGCATAGAAAAGCAAAAGTTAGTTCAAGAGCTATCGTACAGGCGAGACTGCTGTGAATTGCAACTCGATTAAAGAAGGTTGTACAAACTGTGCAGGTGCACCCAACCGAAGAGCGCATTTACAATTTTGCTTTATCAGCTGGATGTATTGTAGGACCATTGCCCAGCAGCATAGGTTTGATGGCCGAGTAATACTCTTGGCTTAGCAAATCAGGTAGCTCACAATCTCTCGCCCATATGTAATCCTCACAGTTGCGAGTTTGACTGACATCTCCCGAAAGCAACATTGCTCGATAAAAAAAGATCTTCACGCCATACACGTCGTGCTTCTGTTGATATGAAAGAGGATAAACGTGCTCCAGGTGACAAGCTGGTGAATACGAAACAAAGTGAAACACGGGGCGCGACCCGTGTACAGTAACGCTCTTCAACGCACTTTCAGCATACTCTTTCATCTTAACGTCATCCTTCGACACCAGAACCTGCGGAAACTGCATGTGTGCCGAGGTTTTACTCCGTCGAATCACAAAGTACAAACGCTCCTGTAACGCACGGTCCAAAGACTTTTGATCGTTGGTTGCATCAGCCTCAGTAACTCTCGGCGCTGGCACATATTTATCCGCGACTGGATCATCGAAACTGGGCTCTGTGCGCCCTTCAACGCGGTCCTTCTCCGAAAGAAACAAATACGCTGGAATGGGACGCGCCCGCTTCTGCTGATCGATGAAACGACCCAGTAGATACTCAGCCTCGAACTTGTGCGGGTCGGGTGTGACGACCGGATAGCGCTCGAGAACGGCCGCTGAGGCCAGACGCCAGCCGTGTTTGAAGTTGGCTGCTGGGTCGGATCCCTCCTTGGGGAGACGGTCGAGCCCGCGCTTGACCTTCTTTAACACATGTTGTTCGATCGATTTGACGCTGGTGTGCAGCCTTCTGTACGAGCGCCAACCCAACGCACGCTGCATTGCTCTCGAAGACGGCGACCTTCCCAAGCTCCCCGCGCCACCAGCCTCTGCTCGTCGCCTCCACGGAGACACATTGGATAGTGATGCCGACCTTGCTCGACAGGAGCGGAACTCGGCTCGCGCGCACGTGGCGACGTGGCGGAACCTTCAAATGCCCGGACGGTAGAACATGAACTGTCAGACGCTGCGAGACGCACGGAGGCGTGGGAGGCAAAACGCCGTGGCCGGTGCACTGCACCTCCGCCGTCTGCATGCGACGTACCTTCGTAGGTAGACTTGCAGCCTTGGCACGATGGGCGTGCTTGTCATCATCGGCGCCACCGGCGAGCTCGGCAGCCAGACCGTGCTCGCCGCCTCCGCAGATGACGCCACCGGCTGGCCCGGTGATATCATCGCCACCTACAACAACAGCCCGCCGCGCCTGGGCCTACCGCGCGTCAAGTGGATCAAGCTCGACTGCTCCGATCACAAGGCGGTGCGCTCGCTGGTGGTGTCGCTCAGCGAGCTTGACGCCGTCGTGTACTGCGCTGTGCCCAAGCATGGAGGCGCTGCCGGTAAGGGCGGCGGGCGCATTCGCGCTGGCATTGTCGACGATGTGCTAAATTGTGCTGAGGCTGTTGCACTGATTGGCGCTAGATTCGTGGCCGTTTCGACTGACCTCGTATTTGATGGGCGTATTCCAGAGGGAGAGTGCTATGATGAGGCCAGTAAGACATGTCCACCCAATCCATATGGCGTGTACAAGCAACAAATGGAGCAGCAGTTGTTGGCGCTCTCCGGAAAGATTGTTATCGCGCGTACTAGCTTGATTCTTACCGTGGATGAACCGCCATACGGAAAGGGCATTCAATTCGTGGTGGACTGTATCAATGGCGAGAAGGGTGAGATCGAACTCTTCACTGATGAGTTGCGCAATATGTCCTTCTCAGATGATCTTGGACGCGCACTGGTGGAGCTTGCGAAGCCGCAATGTGCACATGTTGGCCTCATTCATATGGTCAGTGATGAGGTCACCAATAGATGGGAGCTTGCAAAACTGCTCGCAAAGCGTCTCGGCCTCGAGGACAAGATTGGAAAGTTCGCTAAGAGCGGGCTGTCGGCGGAGAGCGGTCTTAACCGCCCGCTTAACTGCGCTCTATCTACCAAGTTGAAGAACAAGGTTCTCAACACACACATCGATGGAATCTCTGAACGTCTGTCTAAATAAGCTACGAGGCTATCTGCTTTCGATCTGAATGCCATTTGTGTAATTCAGACCATGTTACATTGCTGTACACAGTGCTTTGCTGTTGCGTTGCGTCGGCTCTCGGCGGCTGCAAGACGCATGCGTGACCACAGGGGTGATGCCAGCCGTTCCGTCGGAGATGAATTGTTGAAATCTGACCTAATCATTACGTGTTACCTTTGTAGAGCTCTCCAGTGTGAGCAATCTGTATCATCTTCAACGGCCGATACTTAACGTGCGCGTAGTACCTGGATTGCTCAGGAGTGATAAATTCATCAACCACCTGCTCAGGTTAAGAAAGAGCACTTCTCAGAAGATAGATTCCAACAAAACATGTGAATCCTGATTTGGCAGCAACGAGCGCTCTGTTTCTTTTTTGAGACTGAGGAGCAAAAACGAGCACAATCTTCTGCCGTTCCTGCCGTTCTACAATCACGCAATCCTCATTGAGCATTCCTCGATGCCCTGAAAAGGAGGCCCGTATCAGCGAGTATCCTCATGGTTGTGCGTTCCCCAATGCAGATACAACAAAAGTTCTCTACCCAACTATCTCGTCGCGAAAGTCACGATGCTCCAAATGACACACTCGTGCGACAGACGCACCAGCGACTGCCAGCAACATATCCGGCAGGCGTGACCGCAAGCGGACCACTGCTTCCTGCTACGAAACGAGTGTCCAAGCAATTTGGAATTCAATTTGAGTTACCAGAAGGGTAGGTGGATTTGGAGCAACGTGCATGCGCCGGTGGGTGTCGAGGATTGTTTCTCTTCTTGCTCTTGGTTCATGTCAAACTCTTTGTCTCACTTACGAATGCACTCATCCTCATCCCCTGTCAACAGCCCGTCCTTGCGTGCTCTGCCAATGAACGCGAACTCATCGTCAACTTTGGGGGTCTCACAATCTCCGTTACTTTCACAAGCAAAACTCAAGTCAAATCTTCGTCCAGGAGCACTTAATTTAACTCCGTGTACTCTTGATGAATATTTTCAGCTGCCGGACGAAGCGGATAACAGATACCAACTGATTGACGGGATACTATCGCACCGTCAAATGGCATCTCCTCGTCACAAAGTAACACAGTTGTCACTTGCAACCCGTTTTAACTTTCTAAACGATGGTAGGCAGGACAATGATCGAATTGAAGCCATCCTCGAAGCAAAGATATGTATACCCTCAAGCAACAGTGATGAAGATTACGACATTCTGATAGCCGATATCGCAATTGGACCATATGTATCTCCCGAAGAACGGGAGAATCATTCTCCCACTTCGCAACGCGTAGATTTTCCTCTGTCAAAGGCAGCACCATTCGTCGTAATTGAAATTACGAGTTCTAACAGAATTACGGATATTACAACGAAGAGAATTGCGTATGCCTTGCGTGGTATCCAAGAGTACGTGATTGTAGACTGTGAGAATGACAAAGTGATTGTGTTGAAGTTAAGTGCAGACCCTCGAGACTGGCAAGGCCGCGCAGTTCGCAAGTCAAGTCGTCTGAGTAAGAAGTTTTTTTATAATTCCGAACGTGTCTATGAAGGAAACGAGAAAGTTGAAGCCTCCTTTTTGCGTGAAATTGATATAACTGCTGCAGAAATGGTCACCCATGCAAGACCTGCTTCCGATATTTGCTTATCTCCTTTGCGCAAGGAGCGGGCTAGGGCAAAAGAAGCGGAAACGAGAGCGACTGAGGCTACAATGAGAGCGACCGAGGCTGTAATGAGAGCGACTGAGGCTGAAAAGAGTGCGATTGAAAGGGCAGAAGCAGCCGAGAAGAACTTTGAGGCCGTATCCAAGTTACTCATTTCACTGGGTCATGGAGATAAAATTGTGAAACCAAGTGAAGTTTGAAGAGGACAGAAGAGAGTCCGTTCTCCTTCTTCGTCGCATTTGGATAAAACCAACACAAATGCGGCCGGCTACATGTACTCACCGAAATAAAGCAGTATTTGTTTGAAATCGTTGGATGACATTGATGGAGAGTTGCCTCGCTGACGCGTTACTCTCGAACGATGAACTCTGATACGGATTTCTTAGT
>JASCIV010000338.1:0-23805 GCA_030374735.1 Gracilaria caudata
TTTCAGTTGTCGGTCAATACATTCTTTGCAATACTCCAGAGCCTTTCCACCTCAGCAACGGATCCCAAAACAAAATCGCAGTTCATATACTTGTCCTTTTTCATAGCTGTTTTCCTCTTTTTTGCCAGTCTTTCAGCCATACCAATTGAACTCGCGGTTTCTGTGCTTCCAGAAGCCTTATTTTCACTAGTTTGCTTAACCAAACACTCTAGCTCTTGCTTTTCAGCTTCTGAAAGTTCGTTCTGCAAATGCGATATCGAGTAAAATATAGAATTGAGCCCAATACGTATTGAAATATAGAATACATCTGCAATATGAATTGCAATTCTCAAGTACCTTGCAATATAAAATTTGTATTGTATATTGCAATATATTGCAATAAAAATATATTGCGTTACACTCCTGACTGGAGGGGCCATAGCTCAATCGGTAACCACTTCCGTGTGCTTTTTGCGTGAGCTCGGGGTTTGTGGTTTAAACCCCAGCTCTGCCTCGCTTCCTCCCGTTTACCACATCAACCAATGATGCAATCGAATTTTCTTTTATTTGTATAGAGAACGGGACAAGAGAGAAAGAATGTACTTTCCCTAAATAATAAATGGAGTACTTGTATGGGACTGTGGTGGTTTGTGGTTGAAACTTCCATGAGGAGCGGGCACAATTTGAAATGTAAGGAAGAGAATGAGCGATGAGAATAGGCAATGCGGTGGTTATCTTGAGACTGGTAATAGGGTGCGATGGTCTTATATACTACTCTGAAACTAAATTTTCAAACAAGGCGGACTGGAAGTGATGCATTAGAAAGCAAGTACGAGGACGAAGACATCATGCGACGTGACCGCTGGTTCTTGTTCTTGAAGGTATGTATGTAGTTGCATATCGCAGTTGGTGCATAATAAGGCGAGGCGTGACAGCTTCTGCGTGACGTAGGACCGATTGCTTTACAGCATACAGTGAGTTACGTACACTTGTGACAAAGATACACCGCAAACACGTTTAGATTTTGCCGATTGCCTTTCTATGACCACCCCACAGTAGATACAGTGATGTTAGCCAGCCCCGCCCCACCGTTAAAATTTAACTATTATTTAATAAACCTATTTCATCATCATGATGATGATCATACATCCTCTTGAGAAAACGTTCATGCGCCTTGTTCCAAGGCAAGGGCTGCTTGCCACCTTGGAACCATAGTTTAGGCGAATCATACACAACTGAAACAGAACTCACTTGATATGCAATGACTGTTGACGAAGTGTTGCGAAAGCAGCAGCTCGTGACCGAGCTCGAGCTTCTTCGAACGCAGTCATCGCGGCTGGAGAAGAGACACCGAGAACTTGAAGAAGCCATTGACTCTGTGAAGAACCAGGAAGATGAGCCCGTTTTATACTGCTTCGGTCAGCCGGCGTTTTTGCAGCTGTCAGTCGGGAAAGCCCGGTCATTGCTGAGACAGGAGAAGAACACGGTATGGGAAGAAATAGACAGAGTGCAACGCGCCATTGCAAAACTGGAACGTCGGCTTGACAGCTTCACTGAAAGCTAGCTGAGGTGTGAGGAAGCTGTTGTCCTTGGACTGTGACAATAATCTCATAAGGAGTGCTGAGTATTCTTTACAACGTCTGTTCATAAATGTATTACAATATGTTGCAGAAAAGGGGATAGTCTCCACGCTTGTATAGCAAATTTTCAACAAGTACCAACAATCATCGTACGGTTGACACGATCGGCATGCCATGCATGATACGGAAGGGCCATATTGCCACTAGTGCTCAGAACATGGAAAACCAAAAACCGGGCCGCACGTGATTATATGCTCGGTATTAGATTCAGGTACACGATGCGAGTGTGTGTGGATCCTTCTTCATGTCGATGTTCAAACGAAAATTGAATGGAGTGTTATTTGACGCATACTCTCAGAAGCGCGTCTCCCTGTTGGAACGTACCAAAGCGCTGTTTGAGTGCCCAAGCGCGAGGTGTACTATAAATGAAAACGAGCGAGGAGTGAAGTATCATGAAGAGCGCGCAAATGATCCAGCATGGTTCTCATTCGCTGCTAGTTTCCGAGTGCGTTCTACCCTTGCTGGATCTCCTTGACCTGCTCTTGCTCCTGCTCCTGGACCTTGATTTACGGCTTCCATTCCTACTAGAACTGCGCTCACGTCTGTGATGATGATGGCGATGGTGATGATGATGATGATGACGACGACTCTTTGCCAAAGTGCGGATTAGCAACACCTCTGGATCAGGTCCCATACGCGTGGGATTAGACGCATACAGATTGAGCAGCTTCACATACACGTCATCCGGATCATCCGGCACCGACTGCGGCGGCAATCCACGTTTGGCCAACACAAAGCCCGCCAAAAACGTATACTTCGCATACTTGTGACGACTTTGTTGCACGCCATCCAAGCCACTATACTTGTTAGCCTTCTCCAACAAGTACATCAAATCCGGGTCATCCACAAGCTTATCATGCGCCGGAATGACCACGGCCAATTCCGACGGCGACACAATCTCATGCGCAGGCAAATCGGCCAAATGACCTAGCTGCATCATCGGGCGTGCCATGTACGGCATGGGCGGATAGAACGGCGCCACAGCGGGCGCTCCGTACACCATCGGCGCCGGCGCGTACGGCATGGGCGGCGGAGCACCATACTGCGGCGCGTACGGCGCGGGCGCAGGTGGCGCGCCGTACGGAGCAGCGTACGATGCGTACGGCGGTTGCGGCGGTTCGGCGGCGTACGGCTCGTTGTACGGCGATTGTGGCGCGGCGGCGGACGGACGCGCGTCGTGCGGCTCTGGCGCGGACTCGGGGGCGGCGGCGGGTTCGGGATGGTAGGGCGCGGCGGGTGCGGGCTGTTGATAGGAGGCGGCGGGTGGTTGTTGCTGCTGCGGCTGTTGGTAGGGGGCGGCGGGCGGTTGCGACGGGTAGGGATCGCCGGGTTGCGGATAGTCTTGCACGACGTACGGCTGCATGGCGGGAGTGGCGCGCGGGCGACGGGGAGCTGCGAAGGTGTGGACGGGCGAGCGGGCGGGCGGGCGGGGGCGTGGAGGGAGCAAGGCGCTTTATTGAGGTGGCGAGGAGGCAGTGCGCGTGCGCGGTGAACGTGAGCGCGAGGCGGTCGGGGGTGCGGATGACTTGGATGTGACGTCGCGCGTTACACGTTGGGTAGCTGTGCTACAAGCGAGCAGCCGGCGCCGGTTTTTTTTTGCGCCGATTGCGTGCTGGGCACTGGCGGAAGGCGCGCTTGGAACGCGTGGCATTGGCGCTGCGGGGCGGTGGTACGAGGCGCTACGCTGCGCGCGGCGCAACGGCGTGTGTGTTGCAAGCGTGCGCGCGCGCTCGCGCTGTTGAGGGGGACGGCGCCGTGCGCCGCAATGTTTTGGCGCGCCATGGGACAGTGCTGCGCGAGGCGGCGTGGCGCCAACTGCTGCGGCGGCGGCGGCGCGCGCGTTGGGGTGGTCGGTAAGTGCGTGCGTGCGCGTTCGGTGCTGTTGACAAGAGATGAAGCACCGGTGAGGTGAGCATTATCAGTTATGTACCGACATTGCTCGCGAAGAACGCGCACCGCGCTCGAGCTGATCCTGCGGCGCGTGATCCTGCGAGCGCGGTCCTGCTCCCCATCGCGCGTCCATCAATCAGCGCGCGGCAAAACGCATTCGCCCGCGCGCTGTCCGTCATCTCGCAACAGGTCGTGCGAAGCAGCGCAGCTCACCGTCCGCATCCCAAGCGGACGCGTTTCACCTGCAGCTGCACAGAGCACGGCGCGCGACCTCGCCACTTCGCCATTGGCGCACACGGCGCCCCAATTTGCACGCCGCCAGCAATGAACACGTTGCTGTCGCAGACACGCCACAGCATCCCATCACGTTGATCTGCCACACCGTCCGTCCTCATTCGGCGTCCCGTTCCGCGGGGAGAACGCCATCGTCGATCAATCTCGCCCGCGCCGCTCTGCCCAGTCTCCGTCCCGTCGCCTCCGCGCATAAAAATGGCCGCGTCGTCGTTCGTAGCGCCACTGCCGTTGCGCTCATCTCATCGAGCACATCCGCTCTGCACGCGTCGTTCGCCCCCGCGCGTCCACGCCGTTCCCCGCATGGTGATCTCACGTCCCAAGCCGCTCGTCGGCCACACGCCGCTCAGCGAGCAAGATCCGGAGGTTCATCGTCTGCTCGAGCTGGAAAAGTCGCGCCAGTGGCGCGGACTGGAGCTCATTGCCTCTGAGAACTTCACGTCGAGTGCCGTGCTGGAGTGTCTGGGCTCTGTGTTCACCAATAAGTATTCCGAGGGCTACCCTGGTGTGCGTTATTATGGCGGAAATCATATCATTGACCAGGTGGAGGAGTTGTGTCGAACGCGCGCCTTGGCGGCCTTTGCACTTGATAGTGAGGTGTGGGGTGTGAACGTGCAGCCTTATTCTGGTTCGCCGGCCAACTTTGCGGCGTATACGGCGTTGTTGAAACCGCATGATCGCATTATGGGCCTGGATCTGCCCAGTGGTGGACATTTGACGCATGGCTTTTATACCCCGAAGAAGCGTGTCTCCGCTACTAGCATATACTTTGAGAGTCTTCCGTACGTCGTGGACCACCACACCGGTCGCATTGATTACGATGATTTGGAGAGTCGTGCGCGTGCGTTTCGGCCGAAGCTCATCATTGCGGGCGGTAGTGCGTACGCGAGAGAGTGGGATTATCAACGTTTCCGAAAGATTGCTGACGAGAGCGGCGCGTACTTGCTTGTGGATATGGCCCATATATCGGGACTTGTTGCTACGGGCGTTGCTCAGAGTCCGTTTGAGTTCGCCGATGTGGTGACGTCCACCACGCACAAATCGCTTCGTGGCCCGAGGTCGGGTATCATATTCTTCAGGAAGAAGGCTTTGGCTGCGGCGGGTGATGGTGTTAAGATGGAGGCTGCTATTAATGGCGCTGTGTTTCCGAGCTTGCAGGGTGGTCCGCATAATCACCAAATCGCCGCGTTGGCGGTTCAGTTGAAGGAAGTGGCTACAGAAGAGTTTCGTACTTATTCGAAACAGGTTGTGAGTAATGCTCGCGCTCTGGCGGATCAGCTCATGAAACACGGACACAAGCTTGTCACGGATGGTACGGATAATCATCTCGTGCTATGGGATCTCAGACCGTGTGGCTTCTCGGGAAGTAAGGCTCAGTTGTTGTTCGACAAATGTAGCATTACTTTGAACAAGAATGCGGTGCACGGTGATAAGAGTGCGCTCAATCCGGGCGGCGTTCGCCTCGGAACTCCTGCGCTCACCAGCAGGGGGTTTAACGAGGACGACTTCAGGAAGGTGGCCGACTTTTTGGATAGAGGTGTCAAGATTGGGCTTGGCATTCAAGAGAAAACTGGCCTAAAGCTTGTAGACTTCAAGCCGGCACTTGAGGGCCACCCTGAATTGGAAACTCTCAGAAAAGATGTTGAGGCGTTTGCGACGTCGTTTGATATTCCTGGCTTCGATGTAGAAAACATGGTCTACAACCAGCTAGAGTGAGAGGTGCGAGCAGTGACGCTCTGCAACATCGCACAGAGCGGCGCATGGAAGGCTTTTATTTCTAAAGCCCTGCAGATTCTGTGGCGCAGTGTGAGAATTGAACGCTGCATGGTTAATGCGGAACACCGGGATTCGACCCAATTGATTCTTCTTGCACGGAAACCCGAGAAAGAGCCCGTGTTCTGCAATGACACCGTGTCCCTCGGCAGCACTTCAGTTTTGCTAAAAAGCTATCCACATGATGCAGTCTAGAAGCAAACTATCTGTTTCCCCTTTCACACATGACAGATGTTTACCAGCGCTGGTGATCAGAGGTATCCTACACTTCGAGTAACAACAATGGCTTTCCCCCGTTTTATGGCTCAGCGCTAAGAATCGGTACGACAGACAGCGAGGGTGAGGAGCATTTAAGGCTTATGCAACTCAGGATTGATTAGTTTCACATACGGGGCTTTTCGAATAAACCCATATTCGAAGCGTTGGTATTCCAAGGTGGTAGACCGAAACGCCTGTTTGAATCATTTTGGCGTTCGAGAGTGAGGCTGGTTTTTTGAGGTCAGTTCGTATTTGCAGTAGTAAACGTTATCTGCCTCTTGTCGTGTTAGGCTTGCAGAATAGCTCGCTTGTAACGCCTTTTTTACGACGCCTTGAGAAACATCGATGTGACACTGAACATCGGGGTGCTTTACTTGGTATTCTTATTTGAGCCCAAGGCCACAGAAGCATGCACTGGGAAGCAAATCATGATGGGAGGGACAGGGAGTAGTTCGTCGGAGATAGTTGGAAGTTGACTGAGGCATTGTTACCTTTGATAGACAACTGAGCGGGGAATGCAACATTTCGGAACAAAATTGGGCATGCGCGCGAGACAGTCTCGCCCAGCATCATGCTGTTCTTGCCCCGGAGAAATGGCTCGTTCGTCAACATCTACCAGTTAGTCCTTCACCCCCTTGTTACGTCGTCGACCAGAGGTATGCATCATTGCGGAGCCTGAACTGAGCGCGATTCTGTACTGCGCACGGGAAAAGGGGACCAACGTCTCAGACCCGCTGAGTTGTGAACCCGCGCAGTCCTTTTCTGAGTGCAATGACCTTGGCAAACAGCGAAGGATGTACCCTCAGAAATGCCGCCCGAACCGCGACACTTCTTAGTGTACCTTACGTGTTATACATTCTCACATTATCTGTCCTTCTTTTGATCTACGGTGGACATCGCCACGCTTGGCTTTTGTCCAACCCGTTCTGCACAATACCGTCTCCTCCGCACGGCAATGCGCCTCCACGCCTAATCTTGCACGCTTCTGATCTTCACGTCAGTGATGGATATAAGGGCTCGTCAAAGCAGAGTTTGCGGAGCTTCGCAACTCAATCGCTGCCAAAATGGGCGCCTTACAGCTCTGCGCTCCTCGTCACGGGAGACCTGGTCAATTCCGCAATAAAACAACCGTACCCGTTGGGTAAGAGAAGCAAACAGATTGAAACGGAATGGAGCTGGCTTCAATTGTTCGCCGCTTCAGTCAACGAATCTGTGTTGTGGAAAGCTGTCCCGGGCAATCATGATTCTTTTGGAGGATACAATCCGCATCATTTTGTGAACAGTTGTGCGATTGCTCTCGATAAGAATGATTCACGACGCGTCGATGAACATATAAGAGAGGGAAAGGTTCCCCTCAAGTTGTATGGCATAGATGCTACACTACCAAGACCGCTACATCGGCCCTTGAACTTTTTCGGTGATGCTGTAGATGCTAGTGCGCAACTGGACCGCATACTCAGCAGTTCTGATCATAACGCAGATGTGCTCGTTTATGGCCATTATCCCTCCTCAATCATGAAAAAGGGAGAACGTATTCACCTATCGGCCCTCAATGAGAGCTCTAAGGAGCGGAAGAGGCCCAGGTTCTCCGCCTATTTGTCTGGTCACTTGCACACACTGTTCGGAGTGGCCAAAAATGGTCTGCAAGCTGTTTCTCTCTCGGGTTCATTGGAGTTGCAGCTGCCAGACATGGTTCTGTCGCGTGCATACAGAGTAATACTCTTTGATTCTGGATATATGTCTTTCAAGAATCTTCGAGTCGGAAAGGATGACGGTTTGGAACAAGTCATAGTAATGAACCCTCCAAGAGCAGGGCTTTGTTCAGCCGGAGCTGGTAATGCTGCATTGCAATCTACGCATGTGCGACTTTTCAGTGCTGAGTTGAATCTCGCTGAAAAGGATGCCCACGTGTGGATCAATGGTGAAGATATTGGTCCCGTATCCATGCTCCCATGTTCCGATCAAGAAAATAAGGAGGGCGCCCCGTCCACATGCGATCATGTCTATGGCGTTCAATGGAATCCAAGCAAATACGCGAATGGAACGCATGAACTTTTTGTTCGATCAGGGCGGGAAACATCCACACCGTTTGCTTTTTCTTTGGATGGATCTCCCGAGAAGCAGTGGGCTCCATGGATAGAACGCGTGGTGGGCGCGTTGTTCGCTCTTTCAAACTTTCCAACAATGGCCAAGATTCTAATCAGACTTGCTCTTTTGTTTTGTCTGCTTGCAAGCTCTAAAGGAACCCTGAAGCGTAACACTGTCTCAGTTGCTTTGGCACTTTTGTCAGTCACTTTCTTTCTGGGCCCAATGTTAGTAGTCCGTGATATCATTGATGGAGAGCCCGGCTGGAGCTTTATTGGCGTCCATTACATGTTCATGCCCACAGGAGTTTACCCAGCTGGGGTCGATGCCTCATATCTGCTATCGACTGCTGTTGTTTGGCGCTCTTTGTTGCCATTTTGTTTTGTTGACGCTCTAGTGCATCGCGATTGGATTAGGATGCTCTGTCGAAGGACCCTCCTCGGATTCCTGTTTGTATATCTTTACGGTAGTATTAGCTGGAGCCTAAACATTTGGGGCGCTCATGGATTTCTCGAATGCGTATTAAGTCCGTCATGCCTACCACTAACAATTGCGTGTATATTAACCACAGGAAAAGCATGGCGTTCGTCAAGATTGCAGCTTACTAACAGTAGCACCAAACCTATGAAGTAGAAAACAGAAGCTTCAGCTCTGACAGCTTGGCTTCCTTTCTGTCCTCATCTGTTGCGACTTCAAGAGCACCGTCGGCTATGCTCTGTTTCCTGGATTGTACCTGTAGAAGCTTCTCCTCCACAGTGTCCTTGATAATGTACCTTTTAACTAAAACATCTCGGGTCTGTCCGTGACGATGAATTCGATCTTGAGCCTGTGCATCCACTTGGGGGTTCCAGTGAATGTCCAATAATATAGCAAACGACGCCGCTACAAGATTCAAACCTACACCCCCAGCACGGAGCGATACCAGCAGAATGTTCGAACAGTCGCTCGATAGTTCACTTTCTTTCTCGAACTTGTCAAGAATAAGAGCGCGTTGTGCTTGAGGGACGGAGCCATCAATCCGCAACCAACGAAAGTTTTCGCGATCGAGTGCGGTTCCCACAAGGTCCAGCATACTGGTGAACTGTGAGAAGATGACGGTTTTCCCGATTCCTTTTCCCTTACTTGCTTCTCTAAGCTCTTGTCGTATTCGAACATCTTTCAGCAGTTCATCAATCTTCGCGCTGGAACGCCACTTCCTACTCAAGTCAACAGAGAACCTGTTCTTCCGGGGTAACGTAGCCACGCTCTCGCGAGTGATAGGAATTCGGCACACTGGGCACTTGTTGGCCCTCTTCAGAGACTCCATCATGCAAATACGACATGCCGGATGTCCACATTCTTTGGGAGCCACAGGATCATCAATAATATCAAGACATAGCGGACACGGTGCTTCTCCTATCGCTCCCGATTCTGCATCCTTGAAAACTTTTTCAACATACTCGGCTGAAGACCCAGCTTCCATGAACCTTCTGAAAAGTTTATCCCTGTCCTTCATCACGACAGAGTCCTTGCTTGGAGCTGCGGCAAAAACAAGGTACGGATGATCACAAGCTTGTCGGAGCCGCAACAATAGCTCAAGAACAGATGCGTAGTTATGCATCACCTTGTCCTGGGCTAGATAGGTGTCAAATTGGAGCTTCGATCGTTGGTGGATGGCAGAGTAGAAGTCTCTCTCCTGCGATGAAGGTGTCAATTCCACAAGGTCCACCGTCTTTTTCGTCAGTTGAACAATACATTTTCCATGCGAATCCTTCGTAGTCTTCTTCCGTCTTAGTGTAACCGAAGATATGATATCTCGAATCAAAGACATTGCCGTCTTCTGCCGAGCCATGTCGTTCGACTCCAAGTTTGATACAATCACGCGATTCCAAAACGCCCATGACGACCACGGCTTCACATCTAAAAAGTGGAGCAAACTGAATACGTCGTTCACGTGATTGTGGATCACTGTTCCTGTGACGCACCAGTGCCTTTCTGCTCTGATTTTGTATGAGGCCTTTGCCCATTTGGTCACCCGGCTTTTGATGGTATGAGCTTCGTCCAGGATAATGCGACGCCATTGAAGCTGAAAGAGAGGTCCATCTCTCGGACCAATCTCCTCCCCATTCGAAGTGTTCTCCGAACATTCGGCGGCAAGCGTACCGTACGACGTCACAACGACATCAGCGCCAAGAAGTGAAATAGAGCGAGCGTCGCCGCGCCCTTGTCCATAGTGAGTTGTCACCCGCAGAAAGTTAGGGATTACGTGCTGGTCTAGTTGGTTAATCCATTGTGTTACAAGCGATGTCGGGCACACAATGAGCGTTCCTCCAAGTGAAGCCTTCTTTTTCGCAGCAGATGCCATAAGTATAGATGACGCAGACCGTAGCCGCTCGCCCTTCTTGCGACGCTTTCTTTTAGGCTCAGACCTTTTGCGTCTAACCTCCAACCAATCATCGTCACTGCTTTCGCATTCCTGAGCCTTTTCTTCTTCCTCCTTACATGATTCACTTTCGACACAGGCTGTCTTATCGTTCGCAAAATCTTGACGTGTTCGTTTGGGCTGCTTCGCCCGAGAACGCAAGCTGCGTTGGCGAGGATTGGGGAGTCTCTCAATCTGCTCGGCAGTATCTGTATTCGACTCTGAGTTTTTATGCCCATTTCCCTCATGACGAGAACGTCTTTCCGTTTCCTGTTTATCAGGCTCAGCCTTCTGGGGTTCATGATTGTCTTGAACGCCATCCTCATCCATCTGGCTCTTTGTATCATCATGTTCATTAGGGTCAGCATTCTGAGGTTCATGATTGCTCTGAATTCCATCAACATCCATCTGACTCTTTGCTTCGCTACATGCCAGCTTGCTTGCTGAGTTCTTTCGCGACGTTGGCGACGCCCCCTCATTGCCGTTCATACACTCCTCTTCAAGCTCCACGCTCTGTGGGTCGCTTTTGTTGCAGTCCGTGGCTACAGCGCCGCTCCTTTCCTCCTCAATGTCATGCAGAATACAAGCAATGCACTGCACGGTTTTGCCCAGTCCCATTTCATCGGCCAGAATGCCGCCATAAGGCCCACCTGCACTATCGACCGGAGAGTGCAGCGACAGACAGCCCGTAGTGGTGTTCATGTAAAACACGCCTCCATCAGCAAACGTGCACTTCTTCCACAGCGGATTGATCAGAGCGGGCGCAAGCTCTCGACCACGTCTGCCAAGTTTTTCTTGAGCGGTCATCCATAGTACACCGATTTTCTGATACTCCCTCAGCGTACACGACAAACTGCTCGGCGGTTCATACTTTGCGGCTTCTTGCTCGTTGATGCGCTCAACCGTCTCGTAATACGCTTCCGCCGCCGTCTCGTCGACAGCGCCAGGGTCCTCAGCATTCAAAGTGCCGGCGCCATCACCCCCATCCGCAGCGTGCGATTTGTTTTCCGCCTGCTGCTCACAAAGCTTCAAATCCAATATCATACCAACCACATTGACGCGTCTAGCATCAACTCCATCACCATCATCACCCAGCCCCGCCTCCACACGCCCCTCATTGCCCTCAAAAGCGTCCCGTCTCAAGAACAAAGACAGCTCCAAATCAACTTCCGCAAACATACGAAAAACAGTGGGTGCCCACAA
Organism: Gracilaria caudata; assembly: GCA_030374735.1. Taxonomy (NCBI): domain Eukaryota; phylum Rhodophyta; class Florideophyceae; order Gracilariales; family Gracilariaceae; genus Gracilaria; species Gracilaria caudata. The sequence continues at coordinate 11,521 of JASCIV010000338.1, forward strand.
CACCTTCCCCACCGCCTCCACAAAGCCCGATTGCAACGCGGGCGCAATCGCCGCCGCCAACTCTGGCGCCAATCTACCCAACTCACGCCCGTCCTTGCAGAAACGCACCAATCGCGTGGGCAACTTCTTCTCCCTCGCCTTCTTTGCGCGCACGGGCGGCGCGATGAAATGCAGCGTGTCGCCGACGGTTAATAGATCGCTACCGCGCGTGAGCATGATGCCGCGGGCGCTGCGCGTGACGAGTTGGCGAGGCCACTGCGCGACGCGTGGTCGCTTAGTGGACGATGGGGAGAGTGTAACGGATGCGGAGGTGGGCGGTGGGGTTGCGACACGTGGTGGGTGCGACTTTGGTTGAGGTGGTGGTTGTTCGGATTGCGCTTGTGATCGTGATGGCGCGGCCTGTTTGACAGGACGCGAGATTGAGAGCTTCTCATCGGTAGGTTGCGCAGAGCGCTGAGGAGACACGCTGTGCGTGCTTTTTTGCGGCGTTACTTCACGCAAAGCATGTGCTGGAGCGGCATTGACATCGCCATCGCCATCGCCATTGTCGTCCCCAGTGTTTGGTTTCCTCTTCTGCTCGTCACTATTCGCTTCACGCTCAATACGCTGCAATACATCACGAGTATAGCGCTGTCGTCCCTTCGACCCCAACTTCCTCCACAAAGCCACAATAAAAGCATCCACCTCCTGCTTCCCACCCCCCGTCTCGCTCACCGCCTTCGCATGTTGCTCGCAATAAAACGAGCGCCACGCCAATCGTCGCACATGCGCCACATCATGCGCAGCATCACCATCACGCAGCTGCTTCTTCCGCGACGCGTCCTTCACACAAGGCAACGAATCGTTCGCAGAACGCGCCGCACCCGTGGATTGAACGCACACAGAAACGGGCGCGGCGGACAGCTCCGCAAGCAGACGCGAGGCGGCAAGATCGAGATCACCGGCGGCGCGCGCCAGCGCGGCGCGCAGACGACGGTCCGGGAGCGCGGCGCCGGTGACGCCGCGTAACGCCTGCAGCTTGTCCGCGCTCAACAGTCCGTTCATGACGGCGCGCGTGGCGTCGCGTCTCACCTCCGCGCGCGCGCACCGCAACCGGAGACGGAGCGGGGTCGGTTTTGCAATGCGTGCGTGACCACAGCGGCTCGACGCGGCGACAAGCGCAAGCGTTTTGCCTTTTTGGCGCCAAATCGGGCGCGGGCGAACAAACGACACGCGGGATCAATTTGCGCGCGACAGATTTAATTGGCGGCAAATTTGGGTTTGCTCCACACGCTGCGCTGCGTAAGGGTGGCGTCAGTTACATTTTAACAAAATTGCGTTATTTTTCATGGACGCACATGCGCGGGGCGCGCTGTGCACGCCGCTGTGCAGCTGTCAGATGTGTGCACATCGTGCGTGATCGAAAAGCGGACTTCCTCGCAAAACAGCCGAGTGCTTTCGCAGGCGCGCTGCGGCGAAGGCGACAGGGCGCGAAGGCGCGAAGGCGCGCCGGCGAACGAAGTCGGCGTCTGGGATGCTTCGAAATGCGCTCATCATAGTGGCCGCCAACCACGCGGACGCGTCTCAACCACGCAAAGGCTCGAACAACCGAGCGAGCGAACCGATGGTGAACTGGCAACCCTTTCGCGCAACGCATGGAGCAATGGCGCCTTCAGCCATTGCGCCGAACGACAACGTGAAAAGTCTCCTACCATGGTATGCACGCAACAACAGCTCACAACAGCAGCTTCAAAACGTTTGGCACTTTGTGAGCAAAGCTCCCACTCCCTCAACTAACGACGCGTGGTTCATAATGCGCACTGTGAAAGATAGCTTCGGATACCGTGAGCTCGCGCTTCCGGTACGCTGCTATATACACAAAAGAAGCGGGACTGATGGTAACAAAGCTATCTGCACAGTCACATGAACCACGATCCATCAGGTGCGGAAGCACGCCCTTCCAAGCGCATCAAAACGCCGTTCAACGCCGCGGCAGCGCGCAACACTGCGCATCCAAAATGTCGTTCACAAGCGTGCCAATTGTGCGTTACCGATGCGCACAAGAAGATTATGCTTACCTCCTCCTCGTGAGCGTAGAGGGTTACTTGTTGCTGATATCATGTTGGCCTTTCTAGTGAGAGAGTGCTTTTTCTACAAAAGCGCTCCGCAGTAAGTTGTAATTAAGCTTATGTGCTCATAAACAGAGAGAGAGAGAGAGAGAGAGAGATCGGCACAACATGCGAAGCCATCGTATACAGTATTGGTGCGAATTGCTCTGCCGCGAGCTCGGCGCTCAATGCAGCGCCGACGCTGCGCACGCAGCCCACATCGCTCGGCGCATTCGGCGCGAATAGCGCGTATTTATGCGCTCTCAGCAACGAAACGCCATGCTGCGGCGTAAAGCAGCAGCGGTCGGCAATTTCGAATTCGAATGTATCAGCGGACGTCGATCTATGATGTGTGTCATCATCACGCCGAGTTTCACTGCGTTCTGCCGTTTTCATCGTACATCTTCAACGGAGTACGCCCGAGTTTGAAACAGAAGAAGTTGCGCGTCACATGCATCACGGTTTTCTTCTTCTTTATTGTGGAAGTTGTGCTCTAATTCCTAACACTTAACACAACCAAGCAGCACCTAAAGGTACTTCTCTCTCTTTAAAAAGGCCAGAAATCGACGTGGCGCTTCCAGTATCAAATCTCTAAGCGACTTATGGCAGTACTCTCGACGACCGCGAAAGATTTGGCGTCGGCTCGCAGTTGTCAAAGGACAACAAAATACAACGTGCTCGCAGTCTTTTTTGACTCGTAGGGCACAATCGCAACGCAGCATCTTGTTCTCTAGGTAGCTCGCTACCGGGTGCAGCTTAGGAGTGTGCCCAGTGTAGAACTGTGCTAAAGTAACTTCCGCAGCCCGCGAACGATTGTAATCCTCTCTACTTTCGTCGTGCTCTGGAATTAACACTCGATTTACCTTGATTCAACCGTATCACGGTCTTAAAAGGGACGGTCACACCTGAGCTGCGCACAGATATCGACAACGCGTATCGATAAAGATTGCTCGCGATATGCGTAAGCAAGCAGCAATTGCGCACATTTGTGCTGAGGTCGAAGCCGCCGCGCCGCAGAAGCAACACCGCCGCCGTTAGCAACACGCAGCCGGTGGCCCTCCCGGGGCGTTTTCCGCGCGGCGCCTTCGGACCAGATTTGTTGTACACACAAACTCTCGAAACACGCATGTTTTAATTTTCGCGCTTTTTCTCTGAGCTGTAGTCTGAACGGAAGCCGTTCTCGAGAGCAACAGCCACGAGCTGTGCGACAATGTGTGCAGAGCAGTCAAGCGTGGAGTGCAGTCCCATCCACAACCGTCCGCCCCCGTTCCGCTGTTCATCGAATGTCCTCCAAACCGTTCCGAACACCAACCATTGCTTTCTCTCAGCACAGCATTCACGTCGACAAGCCCGAAGACGCACCGCTTTTCCATTTTGCGTCAACTCCAAAAACAATGTCTCATGAATTGAACAAGCTCAAATGAAAACGTTCAACTATGAACACGGTGTTGGAGGAAGCACTCATCATTCAAAAGCCGCAATTCCAAAAATGTCCCCGTCCTTCCCCTAACCAACCCCTTTCCATCTTCCACCCCTATCCCGTTGCCAATAGCCACGTATTTTGTACAAGCCCCAAACACGAAACGCGGAAGCTCAAATTCTGCGCACCAGCCCGTCATAAGTTTTCTTTCGTTTACCCTCACAATCTTTGATCCCTTGCGTTACACACGTAGTCACGAATCGTATCGAGATGCTTGGGTGCAATTTGAGGTCCATTGCACCTACAACGCGTCAATTACTCGTCTCCTTGTTGAACATCTTGTTCTTCACAAACCTCAAGTCCCCACCCAAATCCGAGTTCCCAGTCTCACATGTGCCCCAAAATTAACACTTATGCCATGTTCCCATCTGAACACATCAAATCGAAGCGCCATATCTCGTGTAAGCATGTGATGTACCTCGTGGAACAGGTCATATCAGTGGGGCAACCGAAAGGGTCCTGCTATATTTAGTACACTCTCTGTCACTTCCGCCCTACGAAATGTAATCTCCATAAAAGTGTGCTGCGTGCTTCATATAGTATATGTGTTATGTGCTTTTTGGCACAATGCTGCTCGTGTTTGATATGAAATAATACTTGTCACACTTCTGAGGAGAGGGGATGCATTCACACTCAACACAAGGTAGAGTTTGGGCATTCTCGAGCGGTTTGGTATTCAAGCATAAATCCCCAGCCGCACTTCCTGCTCACCACTTCCACTTTGCAGCGAATCGAGAAAATTTTGTTTGCTTGCTTTGCTGCAAGTTTTCCGGAACAAGAGCGAGTTTATAGGTTGGGCAACACAACGGAACTGTCTTGATGCAAACAGTGATTATCTCAAATGAAGTTAGCGTATACTATCTGCCACAATGTTTTATCCAAACAGCTTATGCGTGTTCAGCATGACCGTGGTGACGTGATCTGCTCCACAGAGAGAGGTTATGCTGGCAATCAAACGCAGTGTGACTGATGCCTGTTGGACTGGATCTTCCACGAGAACGTGTGTTTCAATGAGTTCATGACTCGCCAATCGCGAAAAAAGGATGTCGGAGGAGGAGTTGTGAGAGATGCAAGGAATGGGGGTGTGGAAGCGGATTTTCTACGCTCTCGTCTCAAGAGAGACCAAGATGCAAACTTAATCGTATTTTACTGGACCGCGTGTGACACATATGACTCGCGTTGAACATTCTTAGGAACACGAGTGGAATGGAGGCGGGTGCAGCCATTTGTGTATTGCACGGCTAACAACGCACACGATTTGCACACATTGACTGGGGCAGCCGTGCAACGATCGAGATTGGTGCAGGCGACAGAAGTCATGTAGGTTGGGAGGCGCCATTCCTCAGCAACGAAGCAGGTGGTATGGTATCGAACCGTTGCCGAGCTGACGAATAGAACCAGAGCATAAAAGCAAATTGAAAACCCAGCATGAACAGCACTTGGCACATCATTCCTGCCACAACCTTTTTAGCATTTGCTTTCTCTTGTGAGTGAACCAGAACAGCACAAAATCTCCGTGACCACCAAACTGGATCCCAACTTGAGACGAGTTTTCGAACAGCCACGAAACCAGGAACAGTTGGAATGCTTGAACGCTTTTGTCAACACTAAGCAAAAGGAGGTGTAGAGCGAGAAGCGGGGAGTGGCGTGCGATTGTGTGTGGAGCAACGAGAAATGCAATGTCAACGCAACAACAAGCGCGTGTACGAATAGAAGCAGATGCAACGTCATCGAGCCGCGCCAAGTCTCGAGAAAGGTATCTTAGGTAACGGGCTGGATGTCCTGGGATATGCGCGGTAGGCGGTTGTGTTTTGTCCTATATCGCCTCATGTCCCAGAACATCCAACTCGTGGCCTAAGCGCCAGCCAGAGACTTGCCAAGCGCCGACGACAATCACAGCAGCCAAGAGAGAGCGGCAGCACACAAAACGGGGCGGAAATTGAACGGGGATCGGACACGAAGAACTCGAACAGATGCACGGTCGAAAAAAATGAAAGATGCGACGAGCAGTGAAGAAGGGTGCGACGAAGGATGCTGTGAACAAGTCAGCTGCGAGCTTTAAGGCAATGGATGGCGCTGAATTCGAGCGCGACGGAGATGTTTGGGGTGAGCAGCTGGACGCGCGGCGCGCATGTGCAACAAGGCGTGACCGAGCCCGCGTGCACACACAGGCCGTGGGGCGCGTGCAATTAAAGGAAACTGTTTCACAGTGGACGAAGCCAAAACGCCGTAAAAGTGTGATGCGTTTGAGACGCTGCGCGTGTGCGCTTAGCGTGGAGCGCGCGGTGCGTGCGCTGCTGCGTGCGCTACTGAGTGCGCTGCTGCGGACATGTGTGACGCGCCGTTGCGCCTGTCACGACGCAGCTCTCTACTGCTCAGAAGTTGATTTTCAAGCGCGCTCGCGCTGGGCGCTTTTTGATGCGCTTGTGGGTGGCGTTGGAGAGAAGCCACCCACGATGATGGGTTCCTTTCTTTTGTTTTGTTCCACATTGAACGGTTTTTGTGGATGACAACCCAGCTGCCAAGTGAACAGACGTGGCGTTGAAGGACGTGGGTGGGTGATTCACGGGCATGATGGCCACACAGATGGGCGAATGTGACGCACAGCGTATGAATTAATTCAAGAGCCGCCTGAGAAGCTTCCACATCGCGGGGTGGCATCTGTGGCGGGAAGGAGGTTGGCTCCGGGCGCGCTGCATGTGGACACAGATTGAACTCAAGTGGGGTTGAATGACGCTCTGCCTCGAATGTCTTGAGACTGACAGGCATTGTGGCTCCGCACACTGGCCATTGTGACAGCGCGGTGTGATGCGGTTCAATGGCACCTTGGTGCTGTAACTGGTGAGCACAATACTTGAAACGCAATGGATGGGCGATGATGGTTTAGGGGTAGATGGACGTACAAATTGGACCGCCGCAGTGGTACGCGTATGGGTGGATGACAATCTGGAGCACAAGTAGGGGCAGCGTGTGTAACGACTCGAACAAGACGAGTTGCGCGCTCAAGTTTTATTTACTTGAGATTACAGAAGGTATTCGTGTATAGTGATGTGAAGCAACACGGCTGACGGCGAAGTGCGGGCGTTCTCCCTCGTGAGACCGTACATATAGAAACTATATAGAGAACGTATGTGTGTGTGTGTGTGTGTGTGTGTGTGTGGTGGGGTTCTGCGGGAGCGATTAAACACGGATGTTAGCATGCAGCTTTATGGAACAAAAAACAAAAAACAAAAGCTTTTGTATGTCAAGAGCCATCCGTGTGCGTCTCTTTTTTACGCTTGGGCGCACGCGAGAGCGCGCGGTAGTGTTTTGGTTTGTGCTCCGAGACAAGCAAAAGGAGCAGCTTCGCTGGTTTCTCGCGCAGCTAGTAGCGGTGGAGCGCTTGTGATGGCCGAAGACACTTGGAACGCGTTGCGCAAACGCGAGTCTCGAAGGCGCGGTGCGAGTTTTTAAGCTGGTGAAACTTACGCGCCGCAGCAGCCGGTTGGCGATGACGACGTCGCAGCGCGCAGTGCGCGGTGGAACGGCGCGGCCACTTCTCCCCGCAGCAGTTTGGCTGTATGTGCGCGCCGCGCCGCTTCGTCCGCCGCTACGTGTACCGTCGCGTAACGCCACCTCGCGCCAACCTCGCGCGCACCCGCGCACCCGTGCATATGCATATGCACGCGCACGCCGCACAGCTGTCACACACGTGCACACGTGCGCAATGCTCGCGCCGCGATCGCCTGCTCTGAATGGAGCTTTTTTGGCTGCGCTGCGCGCGCGCGCGCGATCCTCCCATCGCGGCATGATGCGGTGGCGACCGCGCCAGCTCGCCGCCGTCTCCCGCCCCGCGCTCGCCCCGCCCATGCTGCGCCCGAGCGCGCGTCGGCTGTGGCGCGTCGCGCGCGCGCGCTTCGGATGCGCGTGGCAGCGACGTTGTCACACCGATCGCTCCGACGAGATGCTCATGACCACGCACAGAAGGCTGTCCGTCATCCACGATCCCTCGCTCAACCGCGGCACCGCCTTCTCGCACCCCGAGCGCGAGCGGCTGCTGCTGCGCGGTTTGGTGCCGCCGCGACAACAGCCGCTGCACCATCAGGTGCAGCGCGTCATGCAGACGTACCGCACACAGCGCTCCAACATGGACAAGTTCCAGTTTCTGTCGCTGCTCATGGATCGCAACACCGTGCTCTTCTACCGCTGTCTGCTCGATCACTTCGAGGAACTGGCGCCCATTGTGTACACACCGGTGGTGGGAGAGGCGTGTCTCAAGTTCCACGCCATTTACCGACGCACGCGCGGTATGTATTTCTCCGTCGACGATCGGCCGCACTTCCGCACCATGGTGTACAACTGGCCCGTGGATGACGTCGACGTCATCGTCGTCACCGACGGATCACGCGTGCTCTCCCTAGGAGATCTAGGATGCAACTCCATGAACATTCCCATCGGAAAGCTCTCACTGTACGTATCCGCCGCCGGCATCACCCCATCCAGAACGCTTCCCATCGTGCTGGACGTCGGCACCGACAATCTAGAGCTGCGTCAAAACCCGCTTTATCTCGGTCTCGATCGCGAGCGATTGCGCGGCAAGCAGTACTACGAACTGCTCGACGAATGGATGTCCGCCATTCGCCATCGCTGGCCAAACACGCTCATTCAGTTTGAAGACTTTGCCAGCGAGCCCGCCGAGACGCTTCTACAACGCTATCGAACACGCAGCGCACCCTGTTTCAACGACGACATTCAATCTACTGGTTCTATCGCCATCGCCGCATTGCTCTCCTCTGTACGCGCACGCGGCCTCGACATGTCGCACATCCAACGCGAACGCATTGTGTGCGTGGGCGCAGGTTCCGCCGGCGTGGGCGTGTGCGAGGGAATAGTACAAGCCATGCAATACTACGGCATGTCTGCAAACGACGCGTACGAAGCGTTCTACATGCTCGATGAAAACGGGCTACTGGCACGCGCTCGCAACGTTTCTGGCGCGCGCGCACACTTTGCGCGCAACGATCTGCCAGATGGCATGAGTCTTGTGGACGTGGTCAGTCGAGTGAAGCCCACCGTGTTGCTAGGATTATCCGGCGTGGGTGGACTGTTCACCGAAAAGGTGGTGCGAGAAATGGCCAAGCATGTGCAACAGCCGGTGATCTTCCCGATGAGTAATCCGTCTTCGTCGAGCGAATGCACGCCGGAGCAGGCGTTCAACTGGACGGACGGGCGCGCCATCGTGGCCACAGGCTCGCCGTTCGCCAACGTCACGTTGAAGGACGGCCGTGTCGGATACACAAACCAGGCCAACAACGTGTATTCGTTCCCCGGCATGGGACTGGCCGTCACCGTGGCGCGCATCTCGTGCGTCACGGACGAGATGTTTCTGGCGGCGGGACGACGCATTGCACAACTCTCCAGCGAGGAGCAGGTGCGAAAGGGCATTCTGTTCCCGCCTGTGACGCAGCTGCGCGAGGTGAGCGCGCAGATCGCCGCCGCGGTGGTGTTCGTGGCGCGCGCCGCGGGGCTGGTGACGCGTCGCCTACCGGACTCGGCGTGGAAGTCGCATGAGAGCATGGTGGAGTTCATCCGCACACAGATGTGGCAGCCCAAATACGGCCATCTGGTGGCCAAGTAGCCCTCCATAAAACGCAGCGCAGATATTTTTGTGGCCCCGCGCGAATGATTCGCGGCGTGGCTGCCCACGCAACTTCGGTCGTGCTCCCTGGCGGCGCGGCGCTGGCCGATGGCTGTGGCGCTCTTCCTCGCGCCGAGTCTGCCCGCGCGCCAGGCGCGTGCGCAGCGGCGACGACGACGCGCGACGCCGTGTTGTCGACGGCCGTCATGGCGCGACATTCGCGAACAGCCTTCCGACGAACTGCGCAAACACTCGCTCGCCGTGCCGCGTCACCTGTGGGACGTGCGCATGCGCCGCAGGGGCGTGTACCGTTCGGTGGAGTACGTGGTGGAGAAACTGTCGCTCGATGAGCGCGAGATCGTTTCCACTGCTGCTGTGTCTCCGTCGCGACGACATGAGATAGTGGCGTCGGTGCATCCGCTCAACCGGTTGTTGCCGCGCTTCGAGCGTCGCTGGCCGGTGGACGTGGCGCTGGGTGACGCGGTGCTGTGGACGTACAAACGGGATCTCATTCGATGTGCGCTTGTGACTGCTGCCATGTCGGTTTCGTTTGTGGTGCTGGGGCTTTTGGGCCCCTCTGTGTTGGGCATTTACTCCATCCCCACGGTGTCGATGGAGCCTTCTTTGCACGTGGGCGATGCGCTGTTGGTTGAGAAGCTTTCCCTGCGCGCCACGCCGCCGCGAAAGGGAGAGATAGTTTTGTTCACACCGCCGTCAAGACTGCGGCATATTCTGATGTCGTCCGTGCAACGAGAGTCGTCCTCGCGCATGCCGCATCGCAATGATCTGTTCGTGAAACGAGTGGTGGCGGTTCCAGGCGACGTGATTGAGGTGCGTGTGACTGGCGTGTTTGTGAATGGTCGAAAAGTGGACGACAGTGTGCCGGACAGCCCTGTTGTGGCGCCGCGCAACATTCCGGAGGGGTTTGTGTTTGTGGTGGGTGATAACGCTAGGCAGAGTCTTGACTCCAGGTACTGGGGCCTTCTTCCCATCGACTGCGTTGTGGGCCGGCCCGTGGCGTGCATCTTCCCGCCGCAGAGATTGCACATGCCGGTGTAGTGATACCAGCGGCAGCCTCCACTCGGAGATGGAGTCGTGTTGATCTTAAACATGAGCAACACGCGTTCTGTGCCATGCGTCCATTCGCACTACCTTCGTAGAACGCGCACAGAGTTTGTTCCGCGCGCGTTGCAAACGTTCATACTTCCAGTGGCCAACTTTCGGCAGTTTTCAAAAGCTACGCAAAATCTTTTTTGAGCGCAACTCGCGCGAGCAGTGAAGGTAAGCTTTCGCGCCTTACATGGCACACGCGGCTACTGCTCTGACGTGCGTGTGGCGCAAATTTCAAATTCCAAAGCGCAGGCCCGCGCGGTGGTCGTTTGTTTGAGAGCGCTGCAGCTTGCAACTTGCGTGACCGCCCGAAGAGGCGGAGGAAAGTCACCACTGGCCTCACCTTCTGCAAATACACTCATCGAGGCGAAACGAAGCATATGCGTCGCCAAATGCTGCATACAGCGCAGCATATTTAGCGCCAAATCAATGCTACCGCGTCTGACGTGAAACATACAGCAGTTTCCTCCGTGAAGGAAAGTCTCTACCCTCGTAGATAGTAAGCACCACTGACCCTTGTAGAAATATAGAGCAATCGTAATCATTTCTGTTACAAACACTAACCCAAAAATTACTCCTTCCGTGACCGTTCAAACACGCCGCAAAGGAGGCCGTTTTTTTGGGCTCCGTATCGTCCGTAGACGCGAGACACGCAACGCACACTTTTAGTCAGACGCATCGCAGATCCCCCCCTCTCCGATAGCAAACGTAGCCTCTGCCTCTGCGAACAGCGGCGAGTCAAAGATCTTGCAGATGCGTTGTTCGCCGCGTCCCTTGCGCAAAGCCAACCGAGTCGTGCTTGCATGCGCCATCACATGACCTACCCAGTCCGCAACCAAGCACCACAACACGCAAACAAACAAAGTCAGTATTCAACCTTCCGTCTTCGCGCTTGTTGTGCACGCTCGACTGCAACGAAGCGCACGCACCTCCAATAGGTTTCTTGTCAGCGGCGAACGCCATCGCATCAGGCGTGCTCATAACTTGGTTCGTAATCCACACAGCCACGTTGAATTGCTCCGCAATCTTCGTCAACGAGCTCATGAACTGGTTCAGCTTTTGTTGACGGTTCGCAAGCTCGCCGCGTCCTGTGAAATCCACTCGAAACAACGCGGTGGCAGAATCAACCACAAGCAAGGCGAATCGTTCGGCCGCCATTCTTGCCGACACATGGTCCAACAACTCGCACTGATGTTCCGAGGTGTACGCCCGCGCTACAAGAATGTTGTCGAGAACATCCTCTGCATTCAGATCGAATCGCGCGCATATCTCTACGATTCGTTCGGGACGAAATGTGTTTTCGGTATCTATGAAAGCTACGCGACCGTTGCCACCACCCATGTCATGTGGAAGCTGTGCAGTCACGCAGAGTGTATGTGAGAGCTGCGTTTTTCCGCAACGGAATTCACCTGCCGTTTTGCGATGGATAACGATTTTCGGGTCATTGAGTTAGTCACGAAAAAGATGCATTGTGGAGCGCAACATGTTCAAGATGCGCGATTTGGTAAAACTCACCGAATGCCTCCGTGATTGAACCGGACTCAATGCCACCGCCAATGATCTCGTTAAGAGCTTGACTGCCGGTGCTGAGGTTGAACACGTTCATACGTTTTTGGCGAACTTCGTTGCCGGTGATGAAGCCAGCGCCGAAAATCTTGAGCGCAGCATCTCGAATCTTGTCGATCTTGGGTTCGCTTAGGCCCTTCACTTCACATAGCGCTTTTTTGGTTCGCATCAACACGGAGGACACTGTGTAGTATCCAGCGTCTTTCATTCTGTACGCAACACGTTGGGGATGGGTGGAAATGGTCAGAACTTGGATGGCGTGTGGGAGCGACAAGTGAGATGGACGTACTTCTTGATATCGGCGGCAGCAATTGCGAGCTCGGTGAGTTTTTCGATTTGGTCAAAGGCTGAGACGTCCTCTTCTTCTTGCTCGACGGGCTCCTCCATCTGCTGCGACATTGCGGAACGACTCATGTCTATGGTGG
>JASCIV010000339.1:0-23790 GCA_030374735.1 Gracilaria caudata
CTCCTCCCCCCCCGCCCATGGGAGCTGCAAAGCGTCGCCGCCCCGCCACCGACTCCTCCCTCAACTCCAACACGCCCGCCCGTAAGAAGCCCTCCTCCGCCCGCGGGCGTGGCCGCCCGCCAAACGCCCCTCGCGACGGCCGCGAGCGTCCGCCCCCACTCGCAGAATGCTTCAGGCTAAAATGTGCCGATGTGCTCGACAGGCTCAGCAAGAAGGACCACTACGACATCTTCCTCGAGCCCGTCAAGGGCGTTGCCGGCTACCATGACATCATCAAGCGCCCCATGGACCTCTCCACTGTGCGCTCCAAGCTCATGGCTGGCGAGTACAAGAGCCTCGGCGAGTTCCGCAAGGACCTCGACCTCATCTGGTCCAACTGTCTACTTTTCAACGGAAAGGAGCCCACGAACGTCTTCAGCAAGAAAGCCATTGAGCTGCGTCGACTCACCGACAAGCTCATCGTCAACACCCGTCAACAACTCGAGAAGGACAAGGAAGTGCTCCACAGATGGAAGGAAAAGTACAGGAAGCGTCGCGAAACAATGGCCGCCAACGCAGCCATGCTTAATGCACGTATGAATGGTTCCCCAAGTCCGTACTCGTCAGCGAACAGCGCTCGAACGTCGCGAGTCCGTGACCTCGCCGACCCAATGGCTTCGGCTGATTTCACCAGCGACTACCACTCTGGGAGAAGTCCGGAAGAGAATGCGATGGCCGAAGCATTGCGCTTGCAATACGCGGGAACCACTGGTCTGTACAAGAGAGGTATGCTCAACGCCCCCATGCCTCAGTACACGAAGCCCGACGGCAGTATTGCCCATACCCCAATAGTGCGCTACAACCCTCTTCAAGATCATTGGGCTCCAGCTGATCCGATTGAGGCCCATACATGTCGCGGCGACGCTATTCCACAACTTCTCTGTGATTCTTTGCCAGCGAGCAGACTGTCCAATCCGTGCACACCGGATACGCGAACCGATTTTGTATATGTCAGCGACTACGCTGAGTCACTCTACCATTTTGTCAAAGGTAGTGGTTCGATTGCGTCCGATATTGTGACAGAAATCCTCAGCCCGGAGCTCATGCTCCGCGCGCAACACGAGCGGCTTCGCAAAAGCGGTCTCTCTCCAAAAGACATCGCGAAAGCTATAAAGGCGGAAAATGCAGTTCATTCATCGATTCCGTTACACAAACCGCTAAAGCTTTGGAACAAGGAGGCCATTACCGAGTTGGCGGACGACATTGAGCGCGTTAACAAACGAATGGTTTCGATTTTGCCGAAGATGCAAAGAACGATTAATGAGTACAATGGTATAGAGGGCTTACGCAAATTTCTAGATCCCGATCTGATTAAGGAAGTTGAAAACACACCGCCACAGGTTGTAGATTTCTCCATGCCCCATGGTGTGAGTCTAGCTACGGTCAATGACATTATACGTCTTATAGCAATGAATGGAATGCGCGTATCTGCAAATGAGGCTAAACAAATACAAGCCTTACGAAGGCAGGCGCAACGCTTTTTGGGGGGTTTACGGCCTGAGACGGCGACTAAAATAGTGAGTAATCCTGCACAACAGCCAAATGTTCTTCTTGAGTATCAGCGTCGGGCAAATGAAATCAGAAAGCAGCGACGTGTTGAAGCAGAAAAGCAAGCAGCGCTTATAGTTGAGCAAATGCGAAAGGTGGCTAAACCCCGAAAAGAATTCTTGCCCAGCATGAAGCATGAGAATCCAAGCGCCAGCTCCGAAGGTTCGCGACAGCTTGCACCTCCACAAACGCAGAATCTCAACACCTCGATTCTTGAAGTATCAGCTCAACGAAATCCCCAACTGGGTACGCTCGGACGCAACCAGGCTCCCTCGGCAATCCCTTCGAGTTCTTTTGGAAGACCCCCAGCCTCATTTACGGCAGCCGGAATGTCCATCGACATGAAGATAACCTGCAGTAATTGCAGCACTACCAACACGCCAAGATGGCGGAGTAACGAGTTAATGGCTCCGAGAGACCTTTGCGTACCATGTGGCTTGTTCTGGGAGAAGACAAGGCAGATGCGTCCAAAGGACTTTGAAACACAAACGAGCTTTTTCCAGAGCATGCAAAAGCCTGCTGCTACTCAGAATGGACGCACGCAAATGAGCTCTACCCAGAATCAGCTTCAGTCGATTATTCCAGGCCTATCTCCTAATGGAATCTCTAAACCTCCAATACAGAAGAAGACACCACAATCTCGACGTTCTCCGTCATCAGGTGGTTCTGGTCGAGGTCCACGGACGCGGATACCTCCTGGCGTGGTGCTGGGTCAGAGCATAAGCGCGGTTCCTAGTGCCAACTTGTTACACGGCTTTTCGCGTTCGTTTTCAGGTGTAACGATTCCTCCGCAAATAGCCCAAACGAATTCTCAACGGGCAAACACAGGTGGGTCTGTTCTTGACGCCTTGACAGCAAGAGCTGGCAATCAGGATCGCTTTAATATTAGTCAACAGCTTCAAAGCTCAGGTCCGCTGAATTTCGTTGGAGCGAAAGCAGGTGCGGTTGGAGGTCAAATGAAGGTACCGTCTAATGCGAGCACTTCCCTCAATTCATCAATGTTCTCGAGGCCGTCGGGGGTTGAAATTGGTGGTTCACAATCTCTTAGGATCGTCCCTAACTCTTCGGACGCTCTTCAACAACAGAATCTCCTTCAGCAACCAATAGCTCAACCGCAACAAGGGTTTGCTAATGTGGGGGTCTCAAATTTTAATCCTCTTGCATTCCAGGGAACCAGTGCCAACACTATGTTCAACGCGGGGAACCCTAATGA
Source organism: Gracilaria caudata (assembly GCA_030374735.1). NCBI lineage: Eukaryota > Rhodophyta > Florideophyceae > Gracilariales > Gracilariaceae > Gracilaria > Gracilaria caudata. Next base: position 2,801 of record JASCIV010000339.1, read on the forward strand.
CCAGAACCCTTCAACTGTTGGGCATCAAGGATTCTTACCGGAGAGCGGCATTGGGGTCGCGCTTCAGAAAATTTCAGCTCAGAACAACAGACTGATGATGGGGCAGAGATTAAACAACTTTTCTGCTCCTAGTAATGGGGCAGCAGGGGTTGAAGGTATGGCAATTAATGGCGGTGCGGGTGGGAACGGACTCGGTAACCCAAGTTTTGGAACGTTCCCACACCAATCTGGGAATCCAAGTATGACGAATATTTCTTCCGTTAACGACATCAGGGGATCTCAGGTGGGAAATGTGCCTGTGAGTGAGACTCCGGATCAGATGATGGAGAATCTGCTGTTTGGAGTTGGGGGAATTGCATCTTCTCCATCAGGTCCGCCTGAATTTGAGTTTTAGCACCCACATGAGAGTTCCCTCAGTACAACTATTACTACGAAGCGTTCCAAATCTGTCGTATCGCGGCCTTCTGCTCCAGGCCGAGCCGAAGGAACGCTCTCGTCTTGACTACGAGTTGACGGCAAACTGCGACTGCGGCTGCAAATATTTCCTCCCCCCCGCAGTCCCCTATTGTATACACTGACATAAAGCCGTCATCTTTTTCTAGCGCCGTATCGATTGTAATAGTTATTACGGCGTGAGCCTCCCTCTCCTCCACTAGAACTGGATCTACAATGAGTGCGTTGTTGTGGATCGACACTGAAGCCGCAAGCGGTAGCGCCCTCATGGGCAGACCAGCGTCTAACAGGGCCATTGATGTGGCATTAATCGAAGCCGCAACAACTCCACCGTTGTCCGAAAGCACTTGAACCGCGACGACCACAGCTTTGCGTGGGTGTAGTGCCGTGAGAACCACATCCGTCACAGTCGCTTGTAGATCTCTCGTTAACACTGACTCGTTCGAAGTCGCAGAATTTGCCGCGGCGAGCGCAGCTCCCATTGCCTCACGACGACGGTAAGCTACATGTACATGCAGTGCCTCCACTTGCTGCTTGTTATGGGGGCAATCCATAGGTCCGTATATCGCTACAATGACATCGGTTCCACCTAGCTTAATACGCGCAGAACCATCGGCTCGACTCAATTCACCGTGTGACACGGTCATCGCACGCATTTCGCCCTGGGCTCTACCGTCTCGTCGACCGGCATTTGTTTCGGTTCTCATGCCTAGCATGGCATCCACGCCTGTACCTTGTCCTCGAAATGGAGGCGTATCGACGTCCATACTCATCGTTTTCTAGCTGAAACGAAGGGGGGTGTCCGTATTCCAAGCTGCAACTCTTGAGCTTTGAAACGAATGGGGTCGGTGTATCGAGTCTGCCTTGCTTGGAAGCTTTTCTGGCTTTGGGGCAAAGACGTGATTTAGGTTTTTTTTTCGCTTCCAGGAATCGGCCTGAATCAGGCTGGTAAATGTGGTTTAAGGCAGAAGTCTGTGCAAGCATGAAAGTTGTACGATTTCGAACATGCACTGTGCATGTGGTGAAGAAAACAGCGGACTTGTGAGTGAGACTTGTACAGACTTAACTGAGCGGCGCTGTGATGCCGCAAGGTATGACTGATGTGCGTTTACGATGAAGGGGAGCGCGGACAGAAAGAAAAAAGATGATGCATGAAAGAATAATGTACAAAGGTATGGCAGATATGAGATATAAACGATGCGTGCGAATAGAAGGTCCCGTACGAGGCACAGGGGACGGACTAGTAGAACACACGAAGAGGAAAGCCTCACTTTCGACCGCAAGCTGGACAGGGGTTTGTAACGAATATCAGCCAGATATTACAAACAAGACCGACCGTACGGCGTGCGTTAGATGTCCCAGCGGATAAGAAGCCACTCGTACTGGCTGTGTTGGATGTCCGCCAAGACAGGAGCTACAACAGAAGCTTTGAGAATTGTTCTGCCCGCACCTCTCGTTCGGCACAAGAAGCGGAACACGGTGCTCACCGTGCGGCGCCGATGAGTACTCGTTGCCAGGAAGCACTTCGTGAGCCAAGTGTCCGGAGGGAACGGCGCTCATGTCCGACTCTTTCCATCAGGATCCAGCCACGTGTTTCTGTTCTGTAATAACACTTTTCATCAACAAACTCGTGCAATATCTAGCAGATCACTTGACAGTTAGACCCTCGTTTTTTTGCTCGGAACCCAATTCAGCTCTCTCTTGCTTTGTTATCTGCACTTGGTTAAGGAGATAACGTACGCATATCGACAGCCAAACCAAGTGCAGATAGTGTTCAGATAGCGCTACACGAGGTATAATTCTCTTACATGAGATGACTGTGATATTGCAAAACCGCCTCTTCAGAGAGCTCATTCAGAGAGAATCGCAATACCCTTGTATAGGGCGCACTAAACTACGTTTTAATGCAAGATGATACAGGATCACACTGGAGAGGCTGCTTTCACAGTGAAGCCATACAAAACAGTGTTCTGTACCTGGCTGTCGTTGAGTGAGAATCTTGCTCATTGTGAGAGAAACATAAAGAATCAAGAACAACAGAAATCGCTTCCCATATAAGAGACTTTCATTTGCAGCAAGCCCAAAGACACGCTTCTTCCTACCTTCCTACCCCTCAAGCTCCTGGTCTCACAACATCACTTTTTCGATCTGCAGGTTTCTTAGATGGCAAAACTCTATCGTCTATCGGCTTTCGTCGTCTTTTGGGCTGCACTTTTCACACCACTACTCGCCGTATACGATGTGTGTCGCGTCCCAGAGAGTAACTGCTGTCATCAGTGCTTACCACTTCGTGGGTGCTGCAAATCGTACGGTTGTCTGGTCAACGGCGGGGAGGTAAACCCGCACACGCCATGTAACCCTAAGAACGGCACGTGGTTGTACTGCGACGAGATGGGCTGCGAAAAAGACTGTGGGCACTGTGAGTGTCGCACCATGAGCCCTGTACAGAAGAAGGCGGTCGAACACGATATAGAGATCAAAGCGCTGTTCTACGCCTATCAAAAGAATGAGATCACATCTCTTCGCGCCGCTTGTGCAGACTGCGGTGCCGCGGACATAGGAAAGAGAGTGCCTACAGTGAACGGCAAGTCTCACCTGAGCCGTTGCGATAACAACGAAGAATGTAAATGTGACCTCGTTTGTAGGCATAAGAATACCTTGTTCAAAAAATGTCTATCGTGCATTGGGCAAGGTGGAATTTGCGGAAACTCTGGACAGTGTTGTGGGGGCAGAACTTGTAAGAGGAAGTGGAACGACTGGAGGAAGAAATGCAGATAAATATGATGTATGCAGAAACCTCTATACGCAAGGCAGCGTGAAATGAGAAGAGCTGCAGGACGGGTTTGCCACCAATGATGTATTCGCGCACATTTGCTGAGTTTGGGGTTCTTCATATGCATTAGACGATATGCGTTCAATAAAAAAGTTCTCTTTTTTTTCTTTGGGTCTGTAGTTTCCTGTCTGAAGAAATGGTTTCTGAGAGGGGAGTGAAGTGACTATGTAGACCATCTGCATGAGATAAATGCTCTCACGTTATGAACGATGTCGCCGATGGCGCCGTTCTCGACAATCTTCTGGTCTGCTGCAGTCCTTCGAGAAGCGTTTCAATGGCTTGCGCGCGCGGCGTCCTCGTCTTGTGATTTATAGCTCCATTTCCATCTTGCTGGGGAAGAAAATACTGGTTCGAACTTGGGACGGGTTGGTGCTGATTGGGTGTAAAGAGGGCATGTAGTAGGAGCATCCTCGCAGAGAGAGGTAAAGAAATAAGGCATTTTGTTAACTCTGCGAGAGTGTTTAATATTAGTGGGTTTTGGCAATGTGTTTCTGTGCCTATACAACACAGCATAGGATATAGAACCTACCTAAGACGAGTTCCAGAAGTCAACATCTGTTTCGACTTAAGATCGTATGAGCAAGAAAGGATGCACTTCTAAATTGGAAAAAGAAGTGCGGATGATGATGTTGAAAACGATTCAGCACAGCAAAGGAGCCAGGCGTGAAGGTGGAGCTGAAGAGAACCTGCTGAAGTGCAAAAACATTCAGCACTGGGGATTCCAGACCGATCCCTCATGTCAGTACTAGCCCAGCTCAAAGTGACTTAGCTTCGCAATTCGGGATGGGATGCGGCGAATGTCAGCTTGATATGACCGAATGTGATGGGGATGCTTTCAGATTTGCATTTTGAAGTACATATGCTTCTATCAACATAGTTATGATTTTCACCCGATTTCACCATCGCCAAGATATTCGAGCACTTCAGCCTTGCCCACGCCTTTGACAATCTTGCTTCCAACTACTGCACAATGCCACCACCGACACATTTTGCCGTCTATCTTTCGCTCTCGCACCTGCATGTCACCGACAAGCCCTCGGTACCTTAAGCACAAGACGCCCCTGTCGCTCACGCCATAATCCCACCGATCGTCAAGATCCCGAACTTTCACCGGACCAATGTCGAGATTCCCTCTTGCTCTTCCTAAAAGAAAGCATCCATGTCTCCCGGAGATGACACCCTCCACATTTGCCCCTTTTCGCACACATTCTTTGAGAAATGCTACATCCCTTCTCTGCATCACGACCGTCATCGGCATACATCCGCGGTACAAATCTCCGATTGTGTATCCCGCCCCAATTGTTTCAACGTGAAGCTGTGGAAGCGTGATCAAGAGAACCGTACCCACTGCAAGGGCGGTACCGATAATCTCTGCGCTGTTCACGTTCTCATCACGCGAGATACAGTATGCAGCTACAGCAGCCCCGCAAGCCGATGCAACGACGATCAATGCAAGCGCAAGCCATTTCCGCCCAACCACTCGACCTTCGGCGTCTATTGCATGGATGGCCGAAGTGGCTCTCACCTTATCGTAACGCGCATTCGCAGCAGTTGGCACTAACATAGTACGCCGCGAGAGTAGAGCCGCGTATCTTAATCGATTCATCGCTCGTCTATGCGGAATGGCGCGTACTGCGCTGGCGACGTCATACTTTAACAACAATCGCACTGGAACGTCATTTCCCCGAAGCAACTGCTCGACATCATTCGCAAGATCCTCATGATGTACTGCACGCATGGCCTCAGCAACAACGTTCTCATCAGCGATTGGAACGGCTTCATATGCCGCCACAGACCTGCATATCCACGACAGATCACCCAAAGTTCCTCTGCGTGAGTATTCGGCTCTGCAAAGCTCCACCTTCACATATCGAAACCCTGCTATAGAATTCGATGACACGGCATATATCAAAGCCATGCTTGGCCCGCCGAGCAACGATACAACATCGCGAAGCATATTGCGTAAGACATCTTGTCCCTCAGCATCGGCTAATCCAAGCATGTCGTGACCGCAAGTGTACTGCAGCGGCGCACCTGCGTACACGAAGTCGAAGAATGTTGTGCACGGTCTGTCCGTTGCCGCGTATACACCGACGGAAATGAGCACACAAACGCCTGGTCTGAACAGCGAAAAGTACTCGACGCCTGTGTGGCACTCCAAGACGGTTGCATGGCCTGCAGCAGACCAGGCTTTTATCTTGTTCAAGTAATAGCGATCGTGAACAAAGTGCTCATTTTCTGCTGACACAAAGTCTGCCTTACAAAGGCAGCGGAGTGCGGCGATGCATCGTCGACTGAGAAAATCATTCAGAAGCGCAGTTTGAACGCCGCTAACACTGTCTTGTTCCGCAAGGTTGGGATGTGCGCGCAGAAGAAGGGCAGATTCGCCTTCTGGCAAGTTTCGATGACATAGCACAGCTTGCACACTATCCGGCGGAAACCAGTTAGACACGGATAGTTCATTTCGGCGGTGAGTAACTATGACAACACCGTCGCAGACCAGGGCCATGGAAAAGGCGCGCATGACGCGAGCAGACCATAACAGTGATTGGAAAGCTTGGGGACAGGAGATGAGATGACAAAGCAACGCAGGCACAGATGTTTGGTGATCCTCGGCAGTCGAGAAGCCCCGAGGACGAGCAAAGGCATTTGCGTACTGGCGAAGAACTGTGGGATGAGTAGTTGGGCAGGCATGGACAATCGGTGTAAAGATTGGGAGTTGCATGCTCGCGAAGGCATTGTGACTAGTCATTTAACTGTTCGTTTGGAATTGAAGGTTCTGTGAAGATGAATGGTAGTAGCAGTAGGGGTAGAATGTGCTTCTTTGGCAATGAGGTCTTCGATCTCCGCACGGCCCGCGAACCTGTGGGATAGGAGTTTCTCGGTGCATGTGTCTTTCTGTGTTCACGCCTTCTGTGCTAGCGTTCTACCCCTTTACATCGTCAGGCGCGAGATGCCGAGCGTATTCGGAACAATTCTTGGTGAAACTATGGTAGACACCAGAACCTTCTTATACACGTGCAAATTCGTAGTGCCCAAGTGTGAGGGATAGCTGGTTGAGTGGGTTAACGAGGGCTACGTATAAGGATACCTCACGAGAGTTGGCAGAGTTGGTGTCCACTAGGGTAAACACTTAAGACCCTTTCTGTCAAAGATTCTGTTCTACCTAGTGCGTTGAGTCGCGCTAGTCATCGCCATCGTCGCGACTCGCGACACGCGCAATGGCATCCGATTCGCCGCTGGACGTAGACACGCTGGTAGCGCGCGTACGGCAGCACATGCCCCCCTACGACGGTACCGACCCCAACACCAGCGCTACCTGGCACTGCGCTTCCTGCTACGCGAACCCTGACACCGCCACTTCCCCCGCGCTCAAGAAATGCTCGCGTTGCACACTCGTGTACTACTGCAACGTCGCCTGTCAACGTCACCACTTCCGGCAACACAAGGCGCAATGTCACCGTCTCCGCGAGCTACAGGACGACGTGCAAAGACTCGGTGCCGAACTATCCAGCTACAACGATGAATTATCGCTGCAGGAGCAGCAAGAGCCTTGTAACCTGTTCGAGGAACAGACTGGTCGCTTCTGGCTTGTCTACGAGACGCGTGACTACTGTCGCGCGCGCTGTCAACTGGCGATGGAGATGGAACAAATGGCGCATGAGTACGAAGTGGCACCTCTTTTGGAAAAGGTGCTGAATCATCGATTGGAACTTCTGCGCCTCATTATGAGTGATAATCTCGGCCTTCGTGAAGTAGTACCATATACGTTACTACGTCTCAACCAAGACGAGCGTTGTGTGGCGTTCGTCACGCATTGGATGCGACGTCTTGCTGATGACCATGACCCCTCCTCTGTGGAGCACATACACGAGCAATCATCACCAGCCGACTGGCTATACGGCAACGCTGACCCTTACGCTGACATATACGAAGCTGTACCCGATGCACAAGCTAGATACACTTTCGTAGGGCTGTTGCTACCGCTCTGCATCGTGAAGCTACGCATCATTGCTAAACACGAGGCCGACAAGGAGCAGCTACAACTCTTCCGCGCCACCAGCGCTGCGCAACTGCTAGACAATGACAGTCTACGGCTGGTGGCCCGACGCGTTGTCGGCGATGAGAATCAAGAGCAAAGAGTACAGAGACAGAGAGAGTTGGTGGAACGGTATTTTGATATCATTCACGAACAGAATAAGACTGTGTTGCCGGCATTAGTGAACCCAGCGCCGCTTGTCGATGGAGGCGCGCCGCCGTTCGTGCAGCATGGAAAGCCGTCGGAGGCGTACTTCGTGGTGATGAACGCAATGCGACTGTTTGCTCGCGTGCCGGGCGCGGTGCAGCTGTTGGAGAGGCGATTTGGTGAGCAGCCACAGTATGATCTTGACTTGCTGTAAGTGTTACAAGGGTACGAAGGTAGTTTAACTCTGTTCCCAAAGTATGCAACTACCCTTGTCCCGTATGAATACAGCACTGGGCCAACTGATTTGATAAGATTTCCAGAGATCCACATGCCATCGTGTGGTGCTCGTCCGACGTAAATTGGTTCTCCGCTAGTATTCCGGGCACTGACAGCAGCAATGCTTGGAGTTGAGCTCTCCGTGCCCAGCAAGTCATCAGATCTAAGCATATTCAGCATCGACAAGTGTCTCAACTTGAAAAGCATTGCTCTCGTCCTTTCCACACAATACATGTGGCGCGAAGCCCTCTCATCAACTTTTCATTCTTCTCAGCGCTACCATCTACAGTATCACCCGAACACTATTCAATTCTGAACTTCGGTCCACTGAAGGGACTCAGGTGGAGCCGATTCAGTCGGCTGCGTAAGCACGGACTGCATCGGCGTCGGTGCGAACGGCTTCACCGCAGTCAGCGTAGTCGTGTCTTATATATGATAAGAATATATCTCGCATGCTTATCATTGCTTTCGGGGTTCTGTTCGAGTGAAGATGTATCGCACTTCTTTTCGGTAGACCCTGCATCATTCAGGGTCTTCCCATGAAAGGAATATATTTCGGGTCCCTGTTTCCCGCTTTGGCATCACGCGCGAAGAACGGTAGCAAGTTCCTGACAGAGAACTGTGCAATAACCGGTGATTCTTATCTGATGAAAAGAAGCAGCAACGAAAGATGAACAGAACCGTTTGTGGTCGTACGGCTGCATGTTAATCAGGATTTCGTTTCTGGTGTGATCATGCGTGGGTGCAGACGTTCCGCACGCATAGTCGACCGCCTTCGATGTCCGCGCTCTGAACAAAACGTCAGGCTGAAACGAACACCGAAGCCTGGCGCGCTAAGGAGCCGTTTTCTTCGAGTTTTTTTCTGTCGTCGCCCTTGGAGACGGCGGCAGAAACAGCAGACAGAGCACGACCAACACGGAGCTGTGACAAGTAGTGAAGGTAAGTTCTAGACGCAGATGCGTGGGTGTTGAGCCACTGTCTTGAGCCTGCAACGGTTGTGCAACCGCTAACCGCCCAAGGAGGATGGTGAAGCACATGATCGCGACTGGCGAATCTCGAGATCCCACCACGTGACTTCTCGTAGCCTTTGTCACGCAACACGGTGCTGACGAATAATCTCATCGAGGCGTGTTTCAAAGCAACATCAATTTGAAGTACACGCTGTGTGACAAGTGTACGACAGCAAACTTGCATCTGGCTGTAAAGCTTTACAGACCCATACACCTTCCACGCACAGCTATCGCAGTCGCGATCGCCTGACGCGTGGGCGAACGCATTCTACGTGTACCGTCGTAGACGTCGTTCCGCTGACAACCGTCTTCTTCACGTTCCTCTTCATGCTTCTCTTGTTCTGGAGATGCGGCTGCTGAGGGTGGTCCGATATCCACTGTACAACCGGCCGGAGAACCTCCCTCCCTCCCGCAACTTGCAGCAAACTTCATGAGAACAGGGCCATGATCTTTTTCTTTAGCTGCACTTCTTTGGGGTTGCCATGGGTCTGACTGCTTTCGCTGGTCACCCTTGTTTGCCTCTATGTGGTTGGTTGAAACTTTCGAACAAATCATTTCTGCGTCGATAATGAACATGTACCGTCGTAGAAACAGAAACGGACATCAGCTTTTCTCCAAAATAAGCCAAATCGGCGACCATTCCAATGCATATACGCGTCGAAGATAAGAGGGCTACTAAACAGTGCGAAAAGGGATCAGGGCGACTTCGCAGAAACTGCGATTTCACGTACACAGTAAAATACCCTTGTGTGCTCTCATGCATTCTGCTGCTTTTCGACATGAGCTACGATGAATATTACGCCTCCGAGTACTATAAAACTTCACATTCAACCACACCTTTTCACTCCAAAGATGATGCCCACAGTAGAAAAGTAAACGAGCTCATTTGAGAAGCAGGGAAAAATTCTCCATCCCCCTCCCATCTAGAACAACGAACATGTTTTGAGGGAGAACGCATGGCCTCACTACCACTTGAAAATAACTTATGCGCTACATTCCACCACAGTTCGCTTTGCGTTTTTTCATACTAAACGGTTCAAAGACCAGAAGAGGGTAGTCCTGGCTTGGTTTTCCTCACTAGCAACACTTTCTGACTCGTTCAAAAATCGAGCATATGAAATTCATTGTGTGTTACCAAAACAAGCATCTATACTTCCCTTTCTGGAACGAACCCACTCATTGTAAGGGGAACATCATGAAGAGACCTCTTCATGTAATTCAACCCACAAATTATTTGCGTTTCGTGCATTCAAACAAGTAATGTCGACATATCCCGAGACAGAAAAGGAAGCAAAACGGAGAGGCTTTCTTGGATTATTGCCCGCCGCGTTCCACGTTCACCTTCATTTCGACCGCCACGCAGGGCAAAAGAGAAGGTAGTACTCACACGGTAAAACGAGATGATTTCATCTGTTAATATAATTCAGACCATCAGAATTCTCACTTGCCGGAAGGGGTCTGATTAACACGAAATCGAATTTAGATAGCATGCTGCGAAACTGCCGCATGGGTGGCTTTATCCATGTAAAGTTCTTGCTTCTATTTCCCATTCCGGAAACTCTGACACTGTCGAAATCAAAGTTCCAGGAAACGGCTGATTCCTATCTGTGAACGAGGAGAGCTGGCGAAATGTCATCGTTTCGCCCATCTCGGATTGGGTATAAAAGGAGAGCGACCGGACAACGAAGTGAACCGGAACAACCTCACCCACCTCGACTTCGCCCAGCCCACAACCTCCAAAGCTTACCTTCGCAATAGCTTCAACCCGTTTTCACAATGTTTTCAGGAATACGCAAGTGCTTTGAAAGAGAAGACTCAAACCTTCTCGCAATGGAAAACATGTTCAACAACCCGGAAGAGTATGTTGAATACGATGTTTACGGCCGGAGTGTTCCTCTTCACGTTCTGGAACAGCAATTCCGTGCTGCTTTGGAAGAGGAAAGCAGACGGGCCTCCTCTCCTCGACAAGAAGATGAACGCGCCACATCTCGTCGACTATCTCCGCGGGCTGCTCTAAACCGCTGGAGAAGGAGAAGGAGAGTCCGAGGGGGCTATGTCTGCCCAATTTTTTTCTTGAAGCCTTTCAAGAGGGCCGGGCGCAAAATATATGCGGTGGTACACAGTCTTTACTACGACGGAACGTTCGATACAAGCTTCTGACGAAAGCTGCAAAATCCTAAATTAGGAATGTAAAACATGTATTGCTGTGTAACTTATGAATGTTTTCCCGTCATGGAACAATCCCAATGACCCAACTGTAGACTTCGCAAAATTAGCACTATACTGCTTTCATGTCAGTACCATGCGTTTGTCTCAGCCACTCCGTTTTACCCTCGAACTATTGATGTAGAGCGGCTTCCGAAAATGTGAAGCATCACTTTTCACGTACAAACGGCTGTTCCTCTTTCTCTTTGTCTGCTGAAATCGTCTTCGAGCCAATTCAACCAACGGCAGATCGTATCGCAAAGCCTCTGATCAGTAATCCCTTCCGCATCAGTCCTCATGTAGAAAGAATTCAAGGGTTGTGAAGCAATGACTCTCTACCACTATTCGAATCCCACCAAGTCAACACATTCATTTCCCCAAGACAATCTGTGCACAACTTCTCGTCTGCACGTTCAAACAGAATTCACAAATGCGTAGCAATTATTGCCAAATTCTACAGCCTCGGGATTTAGGAACTGTCCGAATCCAGCACCTGCAAAGTCCCCACCAGATGGCAACTGTGCTGCTAGTTGCGCGGCTTCGATCACATCCTTCGAGAATTCAGGCTTTTTTACACATCCGCTTTTGAACCTATGCGAACATGCCCGCTCACGTTCGACAATCTGCACAAAAGTTCTTGTCTCTCTTACAAAGAGAAAATCTTGTTCGAAGGTTTTACTGCAATCTAAGTAATTGAAGATTGTTGTCCAAAATAAAGAAGAAAGGTCTAAAGTAAATGTTCAGTACCGTTCGTGTGCGTAAGAAAATCTTCTGTAGCGGAAAAGCTGGAGTGCGAAGTCCATTTTGGATAGAAAACATCGACAAGGGATGTCGTCTAACTCGATCGAGCGGCCAGACAGCTTGCCGATCGCTGTCGCCGACCTGGGCGATATGATGGTATGTCTGTAAAAAGTCCCCGGCTACATGCACGCAAGCAGCAGGCTACGAACCGATCATCGGAAGAAGATTCCATATTGTTATAATCGGGACTAGAATAATCAATACAGTTCTGTATCGCACCACTGCAGCGACACACGAACTTGTATGAAAATGTGTCTGCCGATCACGTCATGTGCGCCAGATGCAATGTCTAATGGTCATGGTACCCACAGAGGGCAGGTCTCTTAGGTATAGATATGGAAATACATATCCAGTCAACCGACAGAAATAAGGTAAATGTCGCTTCCGTAACTATGCGAAGAGAACATTCGTCTGGGACACAGAGCAAGGCGGTCGTCCCAGTTTCCTCCTCTATTGGCTGCCGTTCGTTACATGGGAGACATGGCCACCGAACCTCACAAACAAGCACAATGTGGTGAAAAGAAAAGAACCAAGAACAAAAGTGAATACTGTCTAAAGACTGGTACATGTGCACTTATGGTGAAAACTGTTGTTTCTCTTATAATGTCAATGAAGAGGGACTTAACGTCTACTCTTGACTGCCGTAGCATTCGTTTAGGGAGCTGCTGCTTTCTAGCCCAACTTCTGTGTATTTAGATATTTAAGTACATCAACAAGCTTTGGGATGATTTCAGGACGTGCTGATTGAAGAGCCATCTCCTCGCTCCTTGGCAGATATCTGTGACCCAACCGAGCAGAAACATCCAGTTAATCTGAACTTTTTAAATCCACTATTGGCACTGACTGAGGAAACCTTATGTCCAACACAAACGATTGACGAGGCACACAAATCCGTCAAGCACTCTTCTGCTGATCTTTGTTTCATAACAAACATTTAAACCCTAGTATGCTGTACTATGCTATGGATGCTCCTGAAATTAATCCCGATTCAAGGTTACTTTTGTCAAGTGCTGGGGTTTTATGGTTCCACTTTGACGGTAATGGCACCGTTTTGCTACTTCAGTATCGTTGCAGAATGGAAGATGGTTGTTAATTGCGGTATCGAGGAGTGGAGAAACATTCTGGGCAACGGCAGCGTCGAGACAAAAGACAAAGGACCACAAAGAACTTGGCTGTTTGATTTCTATGTGACATGGGAATTAATTCGCGTAATGTTGCCGTTAGAAAGAAAATCTTAAAGACATATGCGCACGTGCTATGAGGGAAACCTTTTGTACCTGTAGACGTTTTTTTTTCCACTGTAATGGTAGACGAGATTTCAGAGTTTGCTTCGAATCTTGTAGCATCGCACGAGATCAGGATTGAGGTGCAGAATAATGACTTTGTCCCATTGTGGTCCTTGCCTCAGCCACATAACATGTGGCAACATTGTTGTTTTAACGAACAAGGAGGCTGGATTCCAAAAACATTCGTCACGTCACTGTACTAACGCGTGGGTGAAGTCGCACAGAGAGATATCCGTACCCCGAATCTGGGCAGATATAGGATATCAGGTACTCTTATGCAATTGCTGCCCCCATAACGGCAATAGGACCCAGGCCCGTTTTGTTGACCAGTATGAACATCGACAACAAGCCATGGAACGTAAAATATTCGGAATCACCGCTGTGAAAGTACTCTTGTATTCATCTCAGACTACTCCGCAGCGCGCAGCTCTTTATTTACAGTATTACCGTAACAACTAAACTATTCCATGGTGCCCAGAACGCCCTCCTTGAAACGCCAAATTAGCGGGATAGTGCTGGTTGTAAAGTCGGCCCTTCCGCCCTCTACTACTAAAGAAGTTAGATAATGAAGAGATTACGTCATTGCTCTGTGGCACGAATGCCCCTTCTTTTTCGACACTAACAAAGGAAACGCAAGCGTTGTACCAGTACCCATGAAGCCATCGATGCCAGCCTCCGCGAAACACTTGCGGACTACTCGTTTTGACTCTTCTGCTTCTCATTACCAACTGTTACACTTCCTACAACATGCATGAGGCCGCTTCGCTTTATTCTCGTAAAATAACATCCGTTCGGCCCCCACAAATCTGCATTGGTAACAGCCCACAGCCAAGAATTCTCACTCCATGACACAGCCCATATGCTTATATAACATCCCCGATTGCCGAAAAACAGATGCAGAAGTTCCATCTCTTTCACTCCGCTGCAGAAGCTCAGCATAGCCCGACTCCTGTCTCTACACTTCTTCCAACATGACACGCTCCATCACCATTCTGCTGCTAGTCACTCTGCTCTCGGTCACATTCGCTGCCCCTCACCCGCTTTCTCGTCAGAATTCCGCCTCTTCCGGAACTCAAACAAGCGGCTCAGGCGCTTCGGGCAACAATGCTGTAGCTGTATCGGCTGACACTCAGTCTGGATCTGGAGCTGCCGCTGGAGAGGACAACGCCGCTGTGATAGCGGGTCCTGGTTTTGCTTCAGGCGTTGCGAACACAAATCCTACTCCGTCACCCTTGGCGACCCCGTCACCTTCCGTTAGCAGCTCTGTTTCTCCGACACCTTCTGCATCACCTTCGTTGTCCGCTTCCGTCTCTTCTACGTCGAGCCCGTCAGCCTCTGCCTCTCCATCTAAGACTGAGGAAGACGATAGCGAACAGGCCACAGTGACGGCTGGTACTGCTGACGGTAATAGCGCGACTGCAACGGGTACTAATGTCGTGAGTGCTGCATCCAACGGTGATTCCGGCGCCGCCAGTGCGGCAGGCGAAAACGCTGCCGGTGCTTTCGCTGGACCGTGTCAGGCTGGTGGTTTTGCCTTCGGCAATGGCCAGTTCCCATTCAACTTCGGTCCGTTTGCCGGCTTGTTCGGGTCCCCATCCACAAATTGTTCATTACAACCGACAAAATCTCCGTCACCGTCTCCAGTTGTGGAGAGTTCTTCCCCATCTACTGTCCCTCCAGTTCCAGATGTCGTGGAATTGAATGAAACGGTGCAGATTCCGCCTAGCACGCGGCTTTCAGATCCAATTACATTCAGTTTTACCGTGGAAGTTAGACCTGGCTCAGGTTCCACTCTGGAAGATTTGTACTTGCTCACTGATCTGACCACCTCTACGATAGGAATCAATTCCGAAATCAGAGAGAACTTTGCCCAGATTGTGACTGAACGTTCGAATGTGTCTTCCAATGTTGCTTTCGGTGTTGGTTCCTACACAGACGAAAAAGACGATCCGTTCTTTGAAAACAGACAAAGTATATCCACCAATATCTCGGCTGTTAAGAAAGCCATTGGAAACCTTCAGATTATTAAGAGTTTTTCCAATGGTGACGCTCCAGAAGCTAATCTGGCTGCGTTGTACACTGTTGCAACTTCCGATAATATTGGATGGAGAGAAGGGTCTCGTCGTATCGTGATGCACTTCGGAGACGCCCCAGGCCATGAACCCTCGTGCATATCTTCGCTTCAGCTTCGTCGCGATAATGTCATCACCGCTTTGAACAAACAAAAGATCACGGTTGTGGCTTTTAGCTTTGTGCTAGCTTCTAGCAAATATTCTCCTGGTCTGAATGGTCCAACAAAATGGGTGGGCTCTGGCTGCGAAGCTGCAGAGCCAGCACCGACAGATGTTGGACAAGCTGATGCCATTACCGCTGGAACAGGTGGGAGTGTCGTTGAGCAGGAAGAGCTGACGCAAGTGATTGAGAACACGCTTGCGGAAGTCCATTCGCTTCCTCAAACGCTTGAAGCAGATACGTCAGACTGCGAGGCTCAAAACGTAGCAATATCTTTCTCTCCAGGTCTGCCGCTCACAATTTCTTCTGGAAGCTCTCAGACGATTTCACAAAGTGTGGAGATAACTGCTTGCGGAGATGCGAAGGGCGCGTTTACATGCACCGTGCGTTTCAGCCTAAGTGGCACTACTATTGGAGAGCATACTCTGTCTTCTTCGGGTCTAGACGTATGTTAACCAGTTGACAAACATGTATGTTTACATACAAGTCCTGTATTAGAGGTAGAATGAAAGAGTGCACAACAGAGAACCATCAGATTTCCTTCTTATTCATAAACGGCGCAAGAACAAACAAAGAAGACCGGCATGCTACGTTCAGGTCTCGTACTTATCACACAGCGTGACCAAAACATCTTGCAATGACTACACGCAGTAACCGCAAGTAACGTGGGTGAACTAATTGTGCGGTAAACGTATAATTAGTGTGGGCATTACCCTTGGTAAATCTTGTTCATTGAGCGTTGTATTACACACATGAGTGTACGTATAGCTAATTGATAGAGTGATTTCCAATAAGACTAAGATATTAACTATGTAGGAGAGTTATTAACCAACTTCGTTGAAGGTAGGTAAGAAATATTCAGAAAGATCTAAAATTCCATTTCTCCTTTGCTTTTTTGTAATCCATTTCGTTGTTTGTTTAAGAACCTGGCTTAGTAAACCTCTCAAATGAACTTGAAAATCGTCAACTTTGTCTGGCAAAAATATGAGGGGTTCGGCTCTTGTTAGTATAAAGATAATGAAACCATAAAAGGCCTAACCACCCTGAAAGCCAGGCGTAACGAAAATCAAAACGCTCACGTAGGTTTCTGTACTACCACTCCACTCCAGGGAGTCGTTGTAGAATAGGTGAAAACTCCTTCAAAACAACTGCTTTCGATTCATGTTGAACAATGGTATTCGTAAAGAACATATCACTAACTCGAAATTGTTTTTTCGAGCATTTCCACGGAGATTTTCAATGTCAGAAAGCGCAAGGCACATGCCACATTAGAAAAAATATCGATTATGCATCGCTTTGCTAGACATGGTGCCAGAGCAAGTAGTGTAGAACGCAAGAAACATCTGTTTATTGCAAAGAGTTGGGTAGTGTATCTGTTACAGGCGTCTTTTCATTGCAACGAGAAAGACTCTGGAACAGAAAAGGGTACAGAGAAACAAGTGCCTCAGCTGGTAGAAACCGTAAACGTACACGTCTCGTTTAGCAACCAGCAACACCTAGACTTCTTTTTGCTGAAGGCACTCAAAAGCACTCGCAAGGAGCGAGAATACGATTGGAATTGAAACAGTGTCGGGCACTAAGTTTCTAACTCGCACAAACCTGATCCAATTGCACTGACAGTAGAAAGATTTGTATTTCTGAGCCGTGAAGAGAAGATGATCACAATGACAATACTTGTGGGCACACTGATGTCAAAATGACGAAGAAGTCGTTGTTCAAAACAGTACCGACACGTCAAGAGTTCACGCTTGTGAGCGTCACCATACGCAACATGCGATAAAACATCTTCCTCGTTCCTTGAAACGCTATTAATATCGTAATTCTACTCAGAAGTCAGGCAAATAGGGAGTCCTTGGAACTCAGTGAGAAGTTGTATTTACTGTGTTTGTTCTGCACCGGTGATAACTAAGCTACGTCAGACTCTTCTTGTCAACCGGAATGGGAAATTGATGACGAGCTTCCAGCGTTGGCCTCGAATTGATTACCCTTGGACCAAGGGCCTTGGTAGCATTGTACCAAAGGCACCCTCGTACCATCCAAATTGCACATGATCAAGATTGTTATCGAGTGGCGGCGGGGGAAATATTTGAGCCCTCGGGATGGTTATTTTCCCCTCGGCTTCGCCTCCGGGGAAAATAACGCACCCTCGGGCTCAATATTTCCCTTGCAGCCAGTCGATAACCCTTACGTGACCTTCTGATTATTGCTCAAGAAATTTTTTGCATTTCTTGATGTATGAACAATGGGCAGGTATTCATTCGTAAATTTTTGGTGGTGACCGTGCGGCTGAAGATGTACAGAAGGATGCGGATGTTGCAAATATGGTCCATCAGCATTATAACAATTACTGTGCGCACAACGGCTATTCATCTGTTCTGATGGCCTTGGTGATACACAGATCAATACCCACCGACACTCAAATTCCATTGGGTCGATTTGCAGCCGGCTCAATTTCTACACGACGGACACCACCTTAGCGATCGAAGCAAGCGGATCATTCTCTGTTAAAGCAATTCAACGCAGAACTTGACAGGCATTATTTATTGCTTTCCAAGAGCCGGCTGAGTTCACCGCAAAAGTGATCTGGCAAATGCGCGATCATCAGAATCTGATCAAAATTTGATGCACTCACAAAATCAATTCCTACGTGGTTCACGTGTACAACATACTGTCAAGATTCTGGAACACTTCTGGGAAAGAGGCCATGGCCCATGTTATGCAAAGAGCCACTGGCCCAATTTTATCGGGTATTCCTCTGCATCTACATCTGCACGGGCCATGGAATCGAGAGCCCTTCATAATCACCGCCATGACGGTATCCACTTGGAGAGCTACTCTGCGCAATGCATCACTCGATCTCTCTGAAACGTAGTAACATCACGATATTGTTGGTCTTACAATCGGTCCATATTCAAATCCCTGCCCCCCTCCAACACGAAGTATTGCACGATTCTAGTAAAAAGGAGAAAGCTTCGTTGCTCTGGGGCGTGAATGACCCGTTTGCTTCGGTACCAACACGGGAAGCGCAGGAGTTGTAAGCAGTGTACTGGTTACACCTCTTGCAATATTGGTCAGTATCCAAAGCTCCCATCAAATCCAAATTTCACGAAACCCCGATTGTCGTCTTCGTTTCGACACGTCTTCTTCTCAATATCTTCTCTTGACTTTGCCTCAATATGCATAAGGCCGCTTCGCTACACAATTTCACAACGTATTCAACCCATGGGTTACGATAACACGTATTCGGCCCCAACGGTTTTGCAATTTTAACGACGCAACATCCCATACCTCTCACTCAATTATGAAGCCCATGTACTTATATAGTTGCCGAAAACAGATGCATAACTTCTATATCTTCCATTCCGCTTTAGAAGTTCAGCATAGCCCGCCTCCCCTCTCCACACTTCTTCCAACATGACGCGCTCCATCACCATTCTGCTGCTTGTCACTCTGCTCTCGGTCACATTCGCTGCCCCTCACCCGCTTTCTCGTCAGAATTCCGCCTCTTCCGGAACTCAAACTGCCGGCTCAGGCGCTTCGGGCAATAATGCTGTAGCTGTATCTGCCGACACTCAGTCTGGATCTGCAGGTGCTGCTGGTGAGGACAATGCCGCAGGGGTGGCTGGTCCTGGCTTTGCCGCAGGCGTCGCCAACAAGAATCCTTCTCCGACGCCCACTCCCTCTCGCACACCGACACCTACGCCGTCCGTGTCAGCCTCGCCATCAGCCAGCCCTTCTGTAACTCCATCAGCTTCCGCCACTCCGTCGATAACTCCGTCTCCCTCCGTGAGCAGCTCAGTGACTCCGTCTCCTTCCGTGAGCAGCTCGGTGACCCCATCACCTTCCGTAAGCAGTTCTATTTCTCCGACACCCTCTGTATCACCTTCGCCGTCTGCTTCCGTTTCGCCGACCCCGTCAACCCCTGCCTCGCCGTCCGACACTGAGGAGGAAGACAGCGAACCGGGAACAGTGCTGGTTGGCCTGCCTGACGGTAGCGGAGCGGCTGCAACTGGCGACAATGCCGTAGGTGCTGTCGCCAATGCCGATTCCGGCGCCGCTGGTGCGGCAGGCGAAAACGCTGCCGGTGCTTTCGCTGGACCGGGTCAGGCTGGTGGTTTCGCCTTCGGCAATGTCCAGTTCCCGTTCAACTTTGGTCCGTTCGGCAACATCTTCGGCGCCCCCTCACCAGTAGCGTAAACTCAGGCGCTTTCAACCTGATTTGCTTGCACATTTCCATAATTTAGGACACCATCAGAAGTAGTATAAAGCTGTAGCCGACCAATTCTGCATCTGTCCAAAAGGGTCGCAAACGCTCTCAAAGCGAGAAAAAAAAGGGTGAGGTGTTCCTTTTCTATTATATGTGCATGAAAAACCGACACGAGCATCCTCCTCTCTTAGGGCTTGAATACGTTGGTCTTTGGGGTTTATAGTGAGCGGCATGTATGTCCCCAAGACGCTCCAGATCTGCCAGCTAGTTGTCGCTTTTTGACAGATTATTGTCAACAAACTACTGCTCAGTATTCACCAGAGGCCGACATGTTGATTATTCTATGTAGATTAGACGACACCTCTGTACGTAAATATTGCATTTTATGCCAATGAGTTGTACAAGTGCTCTTGTATCTATTTCCGTACTCTTCATAATCTTTTAAGATATGAGACATATCTTGACTACAAATGCCTCGCTCGATTCCTAGCTGAGGCGAAAAACTACGAACAAAATCGCTCTTTGTGAAATCTTCTAAAATGTTGGTTGGCTGTAACAGAACGGTAACTGCGGGAGCCGTTCTGCGTTACGACAAGAAATGATCGTCGGAGACAAAAGTCTGGTCGGGTCTGTACTGCTCGATGCAGACAGAACCCGGCCTTTAAGTTTTATTTGGACGAGACCTTCGTCTCCGACTGTACTCACAGTCGTAGTGCAGTACGCCCTCCTGCTCCTCGCGTACTGTTACATTGGCGAAACAATGACAACTTTGCACAATATCGTTTATTATATGAAGCCGTTATAATGGAAAGAACCAACTTATAAGGTGCGAGCGGGAAGCAAATCACTGCCAAAAATCACTGGAAAACTTTCATCATACATCCCAAGAAGGTAAGAAGAAAAGGTTTTGTATACATCCACAGAGAATCGGTGACGCTCAAATCCTTTGTTGGACATTGAAGACAAAGTCAGGTACTTTTAATTTCTTCAGGAACAACAAAGCGTTCGGCTCTTTCTATAGACAGCTTAAAAGCACCATACTCAAAAGATAACTGTAGTTTCCTTTTCTACTTAAAATTGCCATTCTACGATGCAAAACGAAACTGTAGAAGGAACCGCAATCAGCCCGATACAAGCAAATTATGTACATGTAGAAAGACTCATTTTCAAACCTTATCTTTGTGCAATTGAATCGTTCGCATCCTTTTCGCAATCAATCACAACCTGTACTCAAAACACACCGATGATTGACTTCAAAGCAGTTCAATAACTATAGATTTACCTGTCTATGGCAGGAAAGAGAACCTGTGTAACTGATCAGTTACAGTGAAGGTTTCGGTACGAACGCACGAACCTTGAACCCAGCTCCAATAAACCACTTCAGAGATCTGTTAGCCAGTTTTTAAAAAAAACTCCAAGGGTAGGGTAAATCTAGCCTTATTAAGGGTTGCCTTGGGAACTAGGGAGACCCCCTTAGAAAGTAAGGGCAAATTAGGCTTTC
>JASCIV010000340.1:0-23741 GCA_030374735.1 Gracilaria caudata
GGGTAAGGGGGGAATGGCGCGGGGCTAGGGAATTGCGGCGGCGGGGGCAAAAGGGAGAGAGCCGAGGGCGCAGTGTCGCTGACGAGCGTCTGCAGCGGCGCTTTAAAGTTTTGGGGGGCACAGCCTGAGGGGGTCGATTGGCGCGATTTGGGCGAGGGCCAAGTGGCCAACGCCTATGGCACGGCGGCGTGACGATGCCGCTTCCCGCACCTGACGCGCTTACAAGCACGGAGGCGCGCAGTCCGTTACTGTAAATGGACGTGGCGACTCGAGAGCAGCGAAGCTGGACGCTGACGCTGCATGTAAGGCGCGTGACGGGCGCCGTCTCGCAACGGCGCGCGTATGAAGCCGTTGAACGGTGCGATGACATCACGCGCGTGCGACAGAGGCGGCGTGTGTGGCGCGCATGGCGCGTGGCTTACCGCGCGTGCGTGCGCCACGCGCGTGCGTTCACCTGCGGCGCCTGAATTGCGCGCTGCTGGCGGGGCGCGTGCGTGTGGCGCGCTGACTTGTTGTGCGCGCCGGTGTGTGGGAATGAGAGCGCCGTTTCGGTGTGGAAGCTCGTTTTGCAAGCGCGCGGTGCTGACGAAGGCGCATGGCTGACGCTGCGCTTGCTGCGCCGCTGTATGGTGCGTATGCGTAAGCGCTCCGCCAGCGGACATACAGTTTTCGTATCAACTCGCTGCCCCGCCCGTCAGCGCGCCGCCGCCGCCGCCTCAAGTTAGCGTCAAAGGCAAAGGCAGCTGTTGAGTTTCCCCTTCGCTTCTGCCCGCGTCCGCCCCACGCGCGCTGTAATCGCGCTCCTTGTGCGCTCCCACTTATTCCCGACTCGCGAGCAAGAAACCAAACGCGTAGCTCGATCATACACCCCATCTGCCGCCCACCGTCCGCGTACCGTAATGCACTCTTCCTTTCCCCGCCACAAATTCACTGCCGTAATCATCTCGCCCGTGCCCAGCCGCGTCCAACCAACGCACGGAGGCTTGTCCCGCCATTCGTGCGTCGCGCCGACCAAACACAAGCAGCATGTGTCACAGCGCAGTGCGCAGCTCCAGTCCCACAAGCATTCTCGTCCCATCGCTCACCGCGCCCGGTCCGGGAATGCCGTGTCATCCATCTATGCCGTGAATTCGCGCATGTTGAGCACGTGCTGTCAGCGCGCCTGACGCCCCTCTGACGGCGCTGTTTCCTCGTTCAATCCATCTTCTATGGCGCATCGCCGCGACGCCAGTGCTATGTGTAGCCAATCTCGTCCCGGCGCCATACCGCTGCATTCTGTCCTCTCGTCCGCGAAAAGATTGACCGAGAAATGAGCGCGCATTATGCGCTCTGCCCGTAGCGAACGAGCAAATGTTGCGTACGCCAACGGCCCGTGGCAGTTGGAGCAGTCAGCATGTATATTGCGAATGAGGAGCCATGTACCGCACTTGATTGTCTTCGCCGGGGATTTTTGAGCTGCGTCTCGCCGACGCACCGAATCTGCCAAGGGTATTCTAACTTTGTTGCACCATTCTCTCCAGTACATCACGGTGCTGGCATGTAGCCGTGCGTGCTGGCATTCCGTCGTCTTGAGTTGTACCAGGCTGTGATTATACCCTTGTAAGCGGCCCGTCGCCGCGCCGCCCTTCATGTTTCTCCGCATAACGCTGCTTCAACTCCATTCGGTGCGCCTTGTCAGTTTGCCATAATTCACGACGAGTGCACGTCTTCGCCGTGCCTAATCGTTGCTTGGTCCTTATTATTGCGCTACCTATCGCATTGGGACAGCCAAACTGTCAGCTCGCATCGTTAATCGCGTTTATACTTCGAAGTTCGACGTCCAACAACAAACCGTTTTGTTACGCCCTTTGCGTCAATTCCAAGTTTCGTGTCCCACATCTGCAGCCTCGCTGTTAATCCGGTTGCGCCCAGTTTGTTCATTATTTCGCAATTATCGTATATCGATATTACACTCGCCCGTCATCGTCCTGCCCAATCGTGCACACCGCCAAGCACCACACCACCGACCACCAAACCACTTCCAGCAAAACACTGGGCTCCCACTCAAAACTATGCCCATTCTCGCTACCACACGCGCGAATCAAGCTCACTCAAACCGCCTTTCCTCACTATTCCATTCAATCGCATCCTCCCACTCCTTGCCAGCAACGTAATACTCGCTTTTGCAGCTTCCCAAATGTGATCCCCAACTGCCAAAAAAGGAAACTGCTCTCATCTGTGCTCCTCCCATTTCAGGCTTCTCCACGTCCTGGCCTTTCTTTTACCTACATTTCCTACCCACCCTGCCACTTCATTTGCTGCGAGAAGCATGGTCATCGCTGCGCTCATGTTCGCCTTTGTTACGCTCCCCTGCAGCGATATAAATCTAGCTTTTCCCATCTTTCCCAACCCTCATACAACGCACCCCAGTCTTTCCTAACTTAGTCTGCACTCCTGGCCCTACACTCTCCGCGCTCATTTTCCTCGCTGCAGAGTCGTCTCGGAAACCCATAAGTGCTCCACTTCGTCACCAACATAAATGGCAGAGTCCGACTCTGACTTTTCGTCAATCCCAGATGACCCAAACCTGCGCGCAGTAGCTAGGTCTGAGGGAAACGGTTCTGTTCGCAGTCGTGCCAGTCGATTCTCTCGTACAACGAAGGCAACTAATGCTGTCACTCATTTCTCACGCACTGCCAGTTTGATAAGAGATAAAGAGCGGGGTACAAAGTCTATCTTCGAGTGGAATGGAGCTGGCAAGAATGTGTATATTGTCGGTTCATGGGATGACTTCAAAGAGAAGCTTCCTATGGAAAGCTTAAAACCGGGTTCTTATCGTATCGTTCTGGCCATCCCTTCGACGGAGAGAGTGGAATACTATTTTTATGTCGATGGTGTGAAGCGCGTGGCTACAGACAATCATTCTTATGTGAACGAGCATGGCGAACATGTCAACGTCAAACATGGAGACCCTACCGTTACGCAGAAGGGAGGCCGAGTGACAAAGATTCTTTCTAGGATCAGCGGTTTGGATCTTTATTCGCCCTTTCAGCGTCATCAAATTGTGTCCATGATGATTTTCCGCTTGTTCTACATACTCACCATACCTGCTGCTGGATATTACTTCTATTGGCTCATGATCAAAGGTGGCAATGAACGCTACCCACTCATCTGGATTTCCTTCACTATTGCAGAATGGATGTCTCTCTTCAGTGCTGTTATTGGTTTGTTCTCTATGTGGAGTCCTGTTCGAAGGAAGTGGAGATCTCTTGACGCTCTAAAGCCTCCTCTACCGTCTGAAGACTGGCCATCGGTGGATATTGTCATTGCTCACTATAAAGAAGACCCAGAGCAGATGCGTGAAGCTGTTCGTTGCGCGTTAAACTTGGATTATCCCTCTCATTTGTTGCACATTATAATCGCCGATGATGGTTATTTTGCTGCTCCAAAAGTTGTTGAACGGACTGACATCGGAGTGAAAATGTATCAGATGCTGGCTGCGGAGGCTGGCTACGATCCTTTGGTCGACGAATCCATACATGAAAACGGACTGGTTGAACACTACATCATCAAATCTGGTGATCAGCAGATTAGGAGAATGGATTGTGCGCTCGAATGTCATCATCTCGACTTCGGCCCCTTCACAGAGGAGGAGAGGCGTGCCCCAGGAGTTCTTCCTCGTATCAGTCTGATTGCACGGGTCAAACCGGAAAACCACCACAATAAGGCTGGAAACATTAACAACGTGCTGTTCAACGCTGACACTGATGGGAAGCTTGTCTTGTTTTTGGACGCCGACATGCAGGTTACAGAAAACTTTTTGTTGCGCACAGTCCCATTAATGCTGGAGGAATTATCTCACGATGCCGCCGATCATGTTTTGCCAGAGGATCTAGTGGATCCAGAGGTTGGTCTCAGCAATGGTAACACTGCTTGGCGTATCAACCGCGACGTTGCATTTGTGCAGGCTCCGCAACGTTTCCACAATGTCGATGCAGACGATTACATGGCTCATCGCAATGCGGTGTTCTACGACGGTATCTGTGCTGGCCGCGATGGTTTTGGTTTGACGCCATTTGTCGGAACAAATGCTTGCTGGCGAAGGGAAGTCTTGCGTGAAATCAACGGCTTTGTGTACGGTTCTGTTACTGAAGATACACTCACATCCAATGAAGTACACAATCGTGGATATGTGTCCAAGTATGCTTCCGAAGATCTTGCTTGGGGCGAAGCCCCGGTTTCTGTCGCCGCAGCTATGCTTCAGAGGCAACGTTGGGCTAAAGGTGCCGTTATGAACGGTATGAAGATCATAAAGGCTATGTGGAGTGGAGAGAAGGATAAGCGTTTCAGTCGCCGTCGAGGTGAAATTGATGAGTACTATGAATACCGTCGCACAGCCAGACGTCCCAATAATGCGTTTGTTCGCGCCATGTTTGCCCTGGACTCTACTCTTTATCCATTTCTTGGAGTATCAGCGTATCTGTACATCCTCACATCTGTTGCATACTTGGCCACCGCTCAAGCACCGATTGCTCCTGAGAATATCAAAGAACTTGCAATAGCGTTCATAATGTACTATACTATTCGATATATCTCGTTCTACGCTGCGTTTGCCGGGGTATCGTCTGTGGACATTCTCCGATCCCAACAGACGTGGTTCAGCTACAATGTTTGTCATGTAATGGGTGTGTATGATGCTGTCAGTGTGAATAGCCGTATGGGATGGGTAGCGAACACTGGAGAACGCAACCGACGCCATTGGATGGAATGGGTGAATATCTTGCTTTGTTTCTTGATGGCGTTCATGATCTGTTTCAGACTTGTGGCTTTCATTGCTCAAGGAGGCTGTGCACCATGGAATTCCATTGGGGCGGTATTCTTCGGCAGTTACATCCTTATGAATATGTATCCAATGGCAAGCATTTCTTTGAATGAAAGACTGAGCTCCGCTTCCGATGAAGAAAAAGAGCACAAACCGCTTTCGTTCCCCCTTCCCCACCTTGTCTCCATTGGAACAATAATTGGCGTTGGGTACCTGGCTGCCTGGGCCAAGACCCCCTGTGGCGAAAGGTCTGACATGCTTTTTTAAGTTCGACATACTCTAGGGGTTGTTAAGATTTCGTTTGTCATTTCGCTGTTTCAAGATCATAATATGATATTATCTCACTCAGACGAGCGGTGTGGCGCTGCCTCTAAACTAACTGATAGATCTCGTAAAGCACAAAGCTTCTTGTTAGGAATTCTACCTCACATGCACAAGAAAAAGAAATTGTGTGGTTCTCATGCGTCATGATGGCCGTATAACGTGGCTATCATCCCGAGAGATATTGCCCTTCTCACACACCGCACCCTTATGAAACTACAGTACTGTCCCACTGGGTCCGTCCGAAAACTGCCATAGCCAGCCACTTTCATCAAATCACAAAAAGCTACAGAAGCAAGAGCAAGACACATCCCAACGCTAAAGAGCTCGACGGCTATTGCACTGCTTAAAACTTTACAGCATGACGCATCGGAGCTGCTCGCAGCGAGCGCAATGAAATGAAAAATGGAAGGCGATAAGCGTCGGTAGCGAGAGACCTAGAAAACTTAGTACTTTCTCTCTCTGTTACAGGTGCAGTAGTTTAATACTACTTATTGCAGAGCGCCTCTGTTGAAAGAAACGCTCTCTCAATAAGTAAACCAGCATTAGTACTTTCTTGTTGCTGCCCAGATGTAGCACAGCTATTGTTTTGTAGTTGGTGGCTGCCGCAGAGAGGTGTTATATGTTGTTGGGGTCTCTCGCAATCCCCCCTGTGGCGTCTAATAGGACGCCTGTGATTCATCAACAACGAGAGAAGTATCCCCCTTACCCTCCTGTCACTGACAAAGATTTCGGCACACTGGGACATCCGCCGCGGATGACCATCAAGCGAAACGGAATCTGAGTTTAAGTCTCCAAAGAAAGCCAGCAAGAAGCACCGACTGAGATTAAGACATGGCCCAAAGGAGTGCTGGACTTTGTATCGAGACATTGTTCAGCTCGTTGATCTGCAATACAGCACGTCGTTGTTCTTAACGCACATATTCTTTTTGCACCAACACAGCTAGTCTATCTCTACAAAGTCAATTATCTTCTTTCGTGTTCTCTTTGGATACTTTCGTGTCGCAATGTGATGAACGCTACCACCGTTGTCAACATCAATGACAAAATTGGGGTCATTTTGGTTTTCTGAGTCACCTATAATATATTCGCTTTCGTCAGTGAGGTGAAGCAGAGGCTTCTTCTCGGCCTTGAAATCTGAAGCATCTCTAACCCTTTTCATCTCAGATGTTGGGTGTTGTATGGAGACACGCCGCGAAGAAGCAACGCTGTCTTGTTCGCTGATCTCCACTGAGTCTTCTGAGTTTTCTATGTTTCCTGAAGTTGTCAACGTTTCTGACGAACGGCTCGTAACTTTTGTATCACAAGAAACATCGCCATTTAAGTTGTCGAGTTCTTCATTGCTTCGAACGAACTCCTCCGATATTTGTAGCGCAGACTCTACGCGATCTTGGAACTTCTTGATCAAATTTTTGGCTCGGCGGTCATCACATTCTCCGTAGGCTTGCCTGCCCAGTCTCTTGATAATTCTCAGATACTCATGATTCTCTGGCTTTCCTTGAAGTCTAAAGCTGGATAGTATTTTCGAGAATATCCGACACACCTCCGCATCTCCATTTTCGCATGCATCAATTAGCTGATTCAGAACTGTCTCAGCGAGGCGTTCGTGGATAAGATCTGCTGGTCGCCCAATGCTCTCCATCTGTTCTTTTGCAGCAACGGCCGGACTCGTCAGATGCAGAATAAACTGCGCAACTTGAACCACATCCACAGTTGCGAGGGGACTGCTCTCTGGTGCTGTGAGAAGAACCTCGCAAGTAGGCTTGAACGCGTCCTCGAGAACTATTCTATTGATCGCTGATGCCGTGCAGAAAGACGGGAAGAAGAGCGATAAATATTGACGCAGCAGATGATCGTCTTCCGTTATTGGATTATGGTAAACAATCAGCATCCGGGATAACAACTTTGCGGTAGGCGAAATCCTTCTCAGAAATAATAAGCGAGATGTGCCTCGAACAGTTATGGTCCTAGTCTTCTCCTCCGCACTAGTGAGCCCTTCAGATAATATGTTAATTGCGTCCCCAATCAACGATGACATAGCTGTGGCTCTATGCTTTGCATCTGAGGCTCTTCTCGGAGTTCGAGCAGATTGGCCCTCGGCATCATCTGCAAAATCGAATATCGTAAGAAAGTCAACCAGAGCTTGCATAGCACACTCCTGTATCGTTGGCAAATCATTCTTACAGGCTTGAATGAAAAGAGGTATCTTTGAACGAGCTTCATCCCCAGATTGGTCAAGCAAACAATAAAGAGCTACACATTCGAAGGCTGACTTTCGCTTATATTCGTCTTCACTCATAAGGTGGGGAAGAGCCGCAGTCTGCAATATGCTGAGACACAGTGTGATCGACGGTGCAGAGTTCGTTTTCTGTTGCGGTGTGATCCGAAGCACCTCAAGGCATATATTGAGAGCTCTAATATACTTCCAATCTTCGATGTCGCTCTCAGCGCATTCCGTCTCACCCTTAGATTCTGAATTCGAGAGAATGTCATTTCGAAGGATTTCCAGAATTATGCGCAACGTATCATCCACATCTAATAGAACTCTTCTGAGTGCACGGACAGCGCTCGGAATGACCTCCTCGTCGGTCTCTTTGTTCAAGAGAAACTCAGAACGAAGAACTCCTTCCAGATTAGTGCGCCCAACCTCGTCGGACATGTCAACAGCTCGACAAAGGTCAAGCAAATGACGGATTGCGAATTTGTCCACGGCATAATAATGAAGCACTTGAGAGTAAACTGTCGTTGTTGGCAAGAATTTCTGCAACGAGGATTGTGCGCTTTGAGTATGAGACATTGCTCGAAGGACTAAGACATCGGAGCCAGACATGTTGTTGACATCAATTTGAACAGCTTCAACAAGAGGTTGACATCTTTCAGAGACGAACACAAATCGCAAAGCTTGAAGAACTTCGTCCTCGAAGTCATGGGCACCCAAAAGGTCAATAAGTTCAAATATGTTTCCCTGGCACGCACCATCAAGCCACCCTTGCAAAAGCAGATTGCGTTCGCAAACCTTTCTTACGGATTCTGATCTATCGGTGAGGCCACTTTTCAACACTTTCACTCTGTCTACTGTACTTAGACTGCTCGGATGAAGCTTACGAGAAAGAATTTCGTACACTGTGCCTCGAACATCGTGATTAATATCTCGCGTTCTTTCCACCACATAAGGGATTGTATGTTCTGTGAGAGCAACAGCATTCAATGCGGCTTTTCGGACGGCAGTACTGCTGTCTAGGGAAACCATTTCAACAAGCCTCGCACAAAATAAGTCATCTTCAGGATTCCCAGTGGTTTGAATTCTACACAGAGCACCAGCAGCGGCTGCCCTAACTCTCGGAAGCCTATCCTTAGAGCGGTTGATGAGAGAGTTGTTTAGGACTTCCCAAATGTCTTCTGATATTACAGCATCCTCCGGGAGCTCGTGAAGAATGGCAGCAATGATTTGCACGCTTCGAAACCTTACTGCACGGCTTGTCGCGCTTGATTGATGACTAAGATATGTGAGAAGAAGAGAACATAAGTCGGCGGTCTGGCTTGTGTTTCCAGCTGCAAAGCGAGAAACAAAATGCACTAAACGCTCTACGGGGGGATCACGTGAATACACAAGAAGCAAACGGTTTAAGGAGAAGGTGAACGTATCGAGAAAAGCGTCTGGATTCAGATGATACGCTCGGAGTAAAAGAGACGTCGCCCTTGGATGGGCTGCTGTTGTGCGTTGAGCAGTGTTGAAAGCTTGGGCAACTATGGAGGAAACATTTTCTTCGATATTCCTTGCCAAGCACATGTTTTTGAGGCGGTCTGGAGCCAAACTATACAGCCCACACGTCGGTATTCCAAACCTAGCACAGTCCCAAGGCGGCTGGTTAACTTGATGACGCGAACGTTTCTGAAACTGAGAGAGAGAGGGGGAACACTTCAGTTCAACAGAAGAGCCCAAGACGCTGTTGGATAACAGTACTTCGCAAAGGCTGTGAACAGCCTAACTGGGCTTGGATTCCTTTCAGGTGCTGCACTACGAAACAGTTTGAAAGTTCAAAACCCAATCCATGAGACCAGGCAATGCCGCAATGCCTTCAAATTTAAAGAGTGGACTTACAGTTGAAAGTTGACACCGATCAGGGCACATGTTGGACACGTTTCCATCACGCTGTATGAAATCTGTACGAAGGGTAGAGAAGTACCTTGCAATTGCAACCCTGCCCTTTTCATTCCGGAAGTGTCCAGATGGAAGACCAAGCAGGCTCCGACCCTCGGACACGAACGTCTACGAAGGTATAAAGAAGCGAACTCATCTGCCCGCACTACGTTCTTCCCTACTTCGATTCGAGGCCCTTGAAAGCACTCACCGACTACTAAGGCGCTTCAGTTGTTCAAAAATTTCGTTCGTATTTCTCGGAGAACAATCTCTTGTCAAAATGCCGGTCCGCTTCTGCTCGTCATGTCAGAACATGCTTTATCCTCAGGAGGATGTTGCTGAACGACGGGCAACCGGACGCAAAGTATTGAACTACGTTTGTCGCAACTGTGTTCACAAAGAAAACGCTGGCGAAATCAACTATCCCATTCACAAAAACATTATTGTGCACACCGCCAAGTAAGTTTCAAGTATACTTTTGTGGTCTAATTCTCCCTCAGCAGAGTTGGATGAACTCGATACTAACGACTGCTTTTCATGCAATCACCTTGTATTGCTTATCTAGTGAAAAAATGGCAATCACTTATGACGTGTTGGAAGACAAGACCCTCCCGCGCACTTTCAACGCAAACTGCCCCGATCAAGAATGTCAGGGTAAACAAGCCGTATATTATCAAAGTCCAGTAGGGAAGAACGATGAAGCGCTGGTTCTCATCTTTGTGTGTGTTAACTGCGGTACACGATGGTTATCAAGCGAAGAATGATGAAGCAGTTTGGTCTCAAATGTTCTTGACCCTGCTTGCCAAACCACATAGTTTACCAAGTCTGCTGCAACGGCTGCGTAGAGGGGTATAGTGTTAGCTATCCCCACAAACAGTTCATTTCAAATATCGATTACTCTAGAGAGGTTTTGAATTCGGTTGAGTAATACGTCACCCTGCTTGATCGTACTGTGATACAAGGCATTTTTTGCGTCCGGTCTTGTTGTTTCCACGACACCGCCGACCATATCAATCTTACAGTTAAGTCGTCCAGCTGCAATAAAGCGAGAGAGCTCTCCGTCCATGTATTCAGAGCCAACCCCAAAGTTCCGGCACATGGCTGCCATTGTCACAGATTGATAGCTCGATAGGAACTGCGTATAGGATACAACCCTCAATTCGCGTCCGATGTAGCTCTTGTGAGTAGACAAGTATCGGTCCAGTCCAATGATATCCAAAATGTCTGGCAGTGTTGTAGTGTACCTCCTGTAATCACAATCTATTAAAGCCGACAGAAACTTATTCAACATTTCGTTCTCCAAAACGACGGACAGAATTTCTGGTGCGTCAGCCACCTTGCTTTTCAAGGTAGGTCTGTCCACTGATACCATTGATGTAATCACAGTGTAGAACACAAATGTCTTGTAGTCGTAGAGTTCTGTGGCAGAGAAAGTCTGGAGAGAGTCCAGAAACAAAAGGGCAGCTCCTTTGATATCGCGTCGAGAAACAAGATACGTAGCCTCGTACACCTTGAGTCGGTTACGCCTCTCCCAGTCACCACCTTTCTCCACCAAATCTTTCGCTCTGGTGATGTGCTTAGAAATAGATTTGTAGTCCATTGCTGCCAGATCCATTCTAATCATAGCTAATACAATATCAATCTTCTGTCCTGTTCCAACTGTAGCAGAATATGTCTTCTCAAATGCTTCTTCCGCCTTCTCTCGATCAAATATGCGTTCAAAAAACTTAGCGCGAGCCAGAAGTGCTTCACGAACTTCAGACTCGCCTGCGTTTTCCTCGGCATCTTTTACCTTCGCATCAAGTTCTTCGAGCTCCTTGGCAATATCTGCTTCCATTGAAGACTGGAGAGATCCATCCTTTGGCCAATCCTGCTTATATTAATAAAGAAAGAGCAATCTGTTAGTTGATCATAGCACGTATGACGTATTTCAGGACAGAACATGAAACTGTTTGACATGAAACCGTTTGAGCTTCCATACCAGTTCAGTCGCAACTTCCAAATACAGAGGTAAGGCTTTTCTTTCAATAAGATCGTTTTTAAGCACCGAAACTGCATCGGGATCGCCCTTAGAAGCTTTGAATCTCAACTCAGCCAACCTCAGATTCTCATCTTGAGTTATGCCGTCTTCAGCCATGTCGAGAAGGGGTTGAACGACTTATAAAGCGGGATAATTGAGAATCTTTGATCAGGCAAGAGGTATTCGTGAGCGATGAAAACTCACACCCCGTAGACTCCTAAAACTGTTGTCGACTCGGCGCCTGTTCAGCGACCTGCTGGAGCCCGATGGAATCCGGAATAAATTGCCGTATATGAATTTTATTCGTGTGTACAGGTAACAGGGTATATGTGTAATAAGCCTAACTGGAGCTGTAGGAATCAATGCGCCGTCGCCGTGAGAATCCGCTCCAATGCGTATTGGACGGAAGCGCTCCTTTCGAGTTTCAAGAGCTTGGTCGAGAGCTCATAGAGCTTTTTTCCTTAATTGAGTTGAGGGTAAGCCATAAGAACACTCTGGGGGGAGGGGGAAGAATACTTTTACGAGGTACATTCTACGAGAAGGATTGCGGATATATCCAATTTTGTTCTAGAAACGTTCCGCTGCCTCACTTTGCTTAGTGTGGTCCTCAGAGCTGTGCTACTTCTCTCAATGCCTTCGCCTGAGGAACAAACCGTGGAACATCCATCGCTCAAGAAATCGCTTTCCCGCGCCCCACCAAAGATTGATCTACCAACAAAGAGACGCCGAAAGCATGGGAAGCCAAAGATACCGCGGAGAGATAATCGTAAATCCCATTTTGATTCCGATTACACCCCTGACGATGGTCGAAAGAATGAAGCTTTTAGTGAGTACTACAAGATGCAGAACATTGTTGACAAGGAGGACTTTGAATCTATGCTCACAACCTTTGCACAACCTCTTCCGACAAGCTTTCGGATAACGGCCCAAGGAGCTTTTAGAGAGGATATTCACGCCGCGCTCGTAGGTGATATATCGACTCTGTTCCGAAATGTGAAATCCGAAGACGATTCCCAGCAGATTAAGCCACCAAAACCCCTTTTGTGGTATCCAGAAGAATTGGCGTGGACAGTCTCGGCTCCTCGCCAGCTACTACGGCGGGACAATGCCTTAGCCCCCTTCCATCGTTTTCTTGTCCGAATGCATGCCCTCGGTGCTGTTAACCGGCAAGAAGCGGTGAGTATGATTCCTCCGCTCTTGTTAGATGCTCAACCTGGACATGCAGTATTAGACATGTGCGCTGCTCCTGGCTCAAAAACTGCTCAAATACTCGAGCATCTTTCAGAAAGGGGTATTCCCCTCTCCGAGCCTGGTTTGGTGATAGCCAATGATGCCGATATTAAACGATGTTGGATGCTTGTTCATCAATTGAAGCGGTTCGCCAGCCCTCAGCTTGTCGTTACGCATCATGAAGCTCAGCATTTCCCAAAGTTTATGGCTTTTGATCGGGTACTCTGTGATGTGCCTTGCACGGGCGATGGGACATTACGCAAAGCCCCAGATATTTGGAGAAGATGGAGCCCAGAAATGGGTATCGGCATTCATCGTCTTCAACGACAAATTCTGAACAGAGGTATAGAACTGTTGAAGCCTGGCGGGGTATTGGTGTATTCGACGTGCAGTATGAATCCGCTTGAGAACGAAGCCGTAGTTGCCCACGCGTTACGAACGTTTGGGCAGGACATTCAGCTTATTGACTGTTCTCAGAAACTACCCGAGCTTATCCGTCGTCCAGGTCTTACTACATGGCTTGTAAAAGACACTGCCTACGGAATGAAACCCGAGCAAGAAAATCAAAAGCGAACTGGGGAAAGCCGTGCAAACGATGATGAAGTGAGAAACGCGGATAGCAATCATATGAATCCAAATCACTCCAATGGATGGTTTACCTCATTTGAGGAAGTTCCACCACGTCGGCAGAAGAAGGTTGTAAGTTCATTGTTCCCACCTTCTGCTGAGGAACTTTCTAGTGGGCAATTTCCTCTGCAAAGGTGCATGCGTCTCGTTCCTCATGATCAAGACACAGGAGCATTTTTTGTGGCGGTTCTCTTCAAGAGTGAACTGGCGCGCCTCACCCGCCGCCAACTACGCAATGAAGAAAACTGCGAGCAGAGAGAATCTGCAACCGGTGATGACGTACGCGATGCGAACGGATCAGAACCTGCAAATAATGACACAAAACTTTCCATACCGAAGAAAAGCGGTCGAGGTGGTACCAGGCTTATTACAGACGATCCGCTCGTAAATGTCTCCGATTTGTGTCGTAAAAGCCTCGACAACATTTGCTCATTCTTTGGGTTGGACTCCAACATCATGGAACATTGCCTCATGACGAGGGGGACTGATGGCACAACTTTCAAGAGAGTTGTGGCTGTCTCAAGAACGGTTCGAACTGTTCTCAGACATTCCCTTGGTACTAGAGATAAGGAAGTCATGGAGAACAAACGGGAATTAAGAGTCGTTAACGCAGGTGTGCGTGTTTTGGAGAGAACAGATAGAAAGGATACCACGTGCCATTTCAGGCTTATCCAGGAAGGCGCTCACATTATGAGAGCTATCATGAAGAAGAGATGCGTCGATGCGGAAGTTTCCGACGTCCTGAGGCTGCTAAGTGAAAACAACATTCGTCGAAACTCTGATGAGAAACTTCAAAATTTGTTCTCCCTTGGCAGTGGCAGTGCGATGCTGTGCTGTGGAGAAAGAGAAGAAGCCATAATCTGGATCGGAAAACAGATTATAAACGTCGTGATGCCGAAGGAAGTTGTTCTTGCCATGCAGTCGCAGCTTCGACGGATACTTGGAGAAAAGCCTGATTTGCTGGCGTTGGAAGCAAATGGTGACAAAGATAGCGCTGAGAAAACCGACGAAGAGTAAGCATGTTGTGTTTGGCCTCCACTGGTGTTCGGTACCGCGTTTTTAAGGAAGCTGAAACGATTCAGGAATTGTATGTGAACATAACTTGTTGATGAGCAGTTTGTCTCCGTGCGCTATGAAGGAAAACAAATGAGAACGATATGCTATATTTCCAGTGCGAAGTAATAGTCGTTGTCGTAACTTGACCTTATGTCACTTGATGCTGATCTCATAATCTCCCGACGTGGGGCATAACTACATAACCAGAAATGTCGTAAAGGCTTCCATTGTGTATAGTTTCTCAAATGAAGACTAAATCTGTGCGATGACAATCATTCCATTCGAAATACAAGGGAAGATCAAGCTAACCGTATTTTGCGAATGTCAGCGATGTTAAAATCGGACTATGCTCTCACTCAGTCTCTCTCCCTCTATCTTCTTCATGGGCTGAGGTCCAATTTCTATGTTGTTAGTTAAAGAAAAACCATGCAAAGGTAGTTTTCTTTCCATATGAAGGCCAAAAACTTTTCCGGTCTCTGTCGAATTAATTCTCAAAGTATGAACGAATGATTTCGGCGCTCTGCCTGCCGTGGAGAGTGTGCTCTGTGAATTCCGCTGGACTTCATTTCGTGTTTTCATATTAAGAAAGGTCGGCTTAGACTCGGCAGCTTTATGTACGGGCCCTGTGCTCTAGAAGCGTGTTTCGTCAAGTGTAAGAACGAAAAACATATCAGATGGAAGCTACGCGAGTACATGTAGGAGTTACAGAAGTGTGTGGACTCGATCTCATCATCAAGCAAACATAATATCAAATCTGAGCTAGCACTGCAAGCCTTCATCAAAATATGTGCTGCAGAGGATGCTGCTGTCTTTTGTCTACGAAGTCTGTATCATTCATGATAATACTATCATCTGTCACGGGCGGCAGGAATTAAAAATCATCCCGACATAACTTCACACTGTCTTTTGCGACAGTTCGACAGTTCACTTTTTCCGGGATATATCCGCTTGTTCCGTAACTTGTCATGGGGACAAACTGCCTTTATAAACTGTGTGCCAGTGGACCAAATTTCACCTACGCGCCCATTCCGTAGATACGGCCCCAGATATTTCCCGGAATACTCGAGAAAGTTGTGATAGCGAACGCTACCCGTGGTAATGCGAAGGAGGCCACATTGGGAAAGATGTGAAGATGAACTCTCTCTCTCTCTATCCCCACGAAAGAACAAAGAGTTACAGGCCGACAAGGCTTTCAGTGAGGGCGCGTGAGTAAGTGAACTTACAAAGAAATCGTATTTTCTTCGCATGCATGTGTAGGGCGTTGCGGCTTGACGGCTTCCAAGTGCTTCAATGGAGCCCCATGCATTTTTTTTTGCCCGCGCAAACCGCAGCTACCCTTGTACGCGGCGTATCCCCCAGTGATTGAGTGTTTTTGTTGGCCTTATCGATTACGCCAATTTCAGCTCGCTTCGTGCAAGGCTCCTCGTCGCTGACGTGCGTGTTGGAAAGCTCATTACGCAGTGCTGTGCGGCCGCAGCGTGAGCTTCATTGCAAGTGCGCCTTCCTGTCATCCCAGAGCGAGCGCAAACAAGCTCTCTCCGCGCCGGCGCCCTGATGTGTGATGCCTGTTGATTCCATGCAGCCCCACTCGTCACAGCCCAGCATATCAACAGACTTAGCTGGCACAGGCTCCTCACCCTCGCACTCCAAGACTTTGTCCACTCATCCAGATTCGCTGGCGATAGCTCGCCGTCGACGAGATGCGCGACGAACGCGTGCCACCATTGGCGACCAGTTTGAGCAGCTTCGCAGAGTGTTACCGCGCACGCCAGATGGCGGACAGCTCACGGCGAAGGCTCAAATTCTCGAACAGGCGCTTCGAGTAATCAAAGACTTGATGAGTCGCGCTACTCGACTTGCGGTAGAGCTGGCGGTGGTGTCGCCACAGGCAACGCGCTCATGGGTGTCTTCCGTGTCAGACCACGGCAGACGTCCCTTGTCCAGCGCGGTGATCAGCGTAATGAAACTGTTTGCGGCGCGTCGGAATTGGCGGTATGCGGAATGGTGGACTTTGGATGAAAAGAGAACGACGTCGGAAGATGAGCCGTTTATTGATCATGAGCGCGGCGTGGAAGCCGACAAACCTGACGGGGTGATTGACCATCCAGCCAACGTGCACGGCTGCGTGGTAAGGGACTCTACAAGCGTGATGAGACTGGGGTGCACTATTATTCACAGGACTGCGGAAGATGAACTGAGTACGAGTGGTGTAGGCTCAGAAGAAGACGAAAAACTGACCAAATTCGCACAAGCTTCGCAAAACTACGAGTTTTACCCGCGCATGGGTATCCCAGGTCGCGTGTGGACGTCGCAGCGAGCGGAATGGTTGGTTGACCTAGCCAACAGAGAAGCGTTCATCCGCTCGGAACTGGCGCAGGAGTTCGGGATGAAGACGTGTCTGGCGGTGCCAATTAAGTTTGGGGGACATGTGCATTCGGTGATGGCTTTCTACTGCACGGAGCGAAGACTTTGTGAGGCGGATTGCTTGGATTTGGCCACCTTGTTGGTGAATTGCTTGGAGCAAGTGTACTCGCCTAGTCAGGTGGTGTCGTGGCAGATGGGCACGGAGTCTGAGTTCCCGTCGTCACCGCTTTAGGAACGACGGCTAAGCACGTGGTGTAGCGGCCATCTTGGCACTATTTTTTGAACTTCAACTTGAACGTGTAGATATCCCCAACATAACGCTCTTTGTACCGTCGTACCTTTGTACATTACGGAGACCATCATTGCCGCGGATAGCGGCGGATTTCATACGTAAACCGAGTAATGCCATAGTGATGCTGTTGCACTGCACCGTTGACGGGGGCGGCGCAGGCTCGGAGCCGTAAGCTTTACGTGTGCACGTGTGGTGATATTCGGCAACCGCCGCTTTAGAACCGCCGCTTTACCCTCGCCAGCGCGGCGCAGACGCCGCCGCCATCGTGTGGCGCGCAGCGCCCCCCGCCAGATATTGTGTTCAAACGGTGTGATGCACAGGACGCGGCCAATAACATCGTGCACGGCAGCGTCCAACCAAAATGCACCACGCGCCGGCCAAATGCAGCTCGCCGTGAAAATCGATCGTGCTCAAATTTGAGAGCCGATTCATGGCGGCGCCTTCTGTGCACCTGCGATTCGCCTCGCGCGTTTGCATCGGCCAATTACCGCGCGCCCCCAGTCTGCGCCCCGCTTGTTTCTCCAGGTGGCCCCCTTTTTTCTTCGCCCGCTGCCATTCCCATTTGTCTCCCCCGCCGCGTCGCCTTCAATTCGTTCGATCTCGCTGCTATCTTCTGCGTACTCATGGCCAACATGAAGCCCGCGTTTATCCCCGCAATGGTGGCGCAAGGACGTCCGCCCAATTCCAAGCGCGTCACCAATCGTCAAGCCCATCCTCACCCCAAGCGCCAGCGCGTTCGAGTTTCCGAGCTCACGCGCAAGTACCGTGCGAACGCACGCGATGTCGACGAGGCCTTGATGGTAGACGACTCGCTTCCAATCGATCATAACCACGCTCGCTCTCAGAGCCCGCAACAACGCACGCAACTGTCATCCTCCTATCGTTCCTCGCTCAGCTTTTCGCGCTTTCCATCCTCTTGGGGCGACACAGTTTCACAAGTCACCACTGCTGTCGCTACTGCCGCCGCTGATGGACACGACCGCATTCGCGTCGACGTCAAGTCGCCGGAACTTGTGTACAGTGCTGATAGCGTTGTTGCTGTGTCTGCACAGAAACTTTCGCAGCACGCCAAACGCATTGCCAGGCTTGTTGAATGTGCTTGTTCCGTGTTGGCGCAATTTTTCCCTACCCACGGGCTCGCAAAGAGGAAGGTTGCATACTTCGTGCCTAGAAAGGGTTGCTTGTTCTTCAACAGCGAGGAAGATGCTGCTCTTGGTCGCCGCTTTATTGACCCAAGCCTTAAACACTTCGTCGACGTCTATGTTCTCGACCAGGTGTCATCGTACAATCTCAAATCTACCATTTCCGTCATTATAGCCCCCAGTAACCGACAAGGAAATCCTTCTCACATCGAGGCCGTTGAACGTGTGCATTACGCCAATTGGAATGACAACAAGCTCGTCCTTTTGTTGAATCCAGACCTTGTTGCGCTAACTAGGTTTCCATCTTTCGGTAACCAACCTCGTCAACCGTGCTTCTTGGGAGATTACTTGCTGTCTTATTACCTTGACCCTGTTGCCTTCCCGACGAAGACAGCCACGGGCGCTGTTCTGCGCTGCTTCCCCAGGAAGTGGGAGATGTATCTGCTCAAGGTTCACAACAACATGGGCTTTCGACTGGTTTCCGAACAGCAGAACCCGCCATCGCCGGAGAAGATAAAATGCGAGTTCTCGTGGCGTATTGAAAGCGAGTTGGACGCTGACAGAGCACGTCGACATTTTCTAGCTGAATAGATTCCACTTCAGCACTCCTCGCTCTCGTCGCATCAAATTGCCTCCGACTTTGTGCAAACTGGGAGGCTAACATTTTTTTTTTGTTCTGGTTCAGTGCACTGCCCTTCTTGCGGCTTTGGCACGGAGACCAAGAAGTTGCATCTGGGCAATGCCTAGTAAGCGAAGTAGATACACGCAGATGTTTAGCTGGGCGAATGTTGGGAAGACGTGTTTTCAAGAAACAAAGTGTGCGATGCAAAAGCAAATCGTGTACGAAAATATTGGTTTCAACAACGTATCAGTTAGTTTTGTTTCGAACATCAACGACAAAGCTCTTGTACAAGTACTACATCTTAACCCCTCTAAAGAGTTCTTCTTGTGTTTCAATGCGCCCTACTTGATACCTCGCCGCATCCAAGACCGAATCTAGAGATATGTGCACGTCCGCTGCTCTCAAGAGAGACTGGTGCAGCAAAACTGGATGACCATTAACAATTATTACAAACCTCTCCCATGAGGATAATGATAAGCCTCCCAGTTTATCGATCCTTTTCTGGAGGCGAATTACCTTCCGATAAAGTGTCTGCAGCGCTTACGTATTCTACATCGGAAACATCGAGGCTGAGCTTTGGTGATTGCGGTCTTGGTTCATTAGGGTCCACCTTTTCGCAGGCCTGGTACTTTGGACTCTCTTTTTCCCTAAAATCGGCAACAACGCTAAAGATTCTTCCCATGTGCTCTGGGTTGGCAGCGCGTTTGAGGAAGGGATGCTTCAGCATTT
The DNA here is from genome assembly GCA_030374735.1 of Gracilaria caudata. Classification (NCBI taxonomy): domain Eukaryota; phylum Rhodophyta; class Florideophyceae; order Gracilariales; family Gracilariaceae; genus Gracilaria; species Gracilaria caudata. The sequence goes on from JASCIV010000340.1 coordinate 19,346, forward strand.
CAGCGGCGGTCGCCCGCTGTGCAGGATCGATGGCGGTACATCTTGCAATGAAGTCGTGGAAGTCCGAGGTCCATTCATCGGGTCTCTTCAGCCGTGGGGGACCTTTTGTCGCAATAATAAACATGGCCTTCATTTGCGTCTCGTGCAGGAGGGGGGGCGCTCCTTCAGCACATTCGATTGCTAGCACACCTGTGGACCACACGTCCACCTTAGAGTCGTACTCCAAACCTCTGCAAACCTCTGGTGCCATCCAAAACGGAGTACCGATGACCGTGTTTCGTTTGCTTTCCTTTGCTGTCAGTTGGGCTGCGAATCCAAAGTCAGCGATTTTAACCATGCCATCTCTTGTGACCAGCGTGTTGTCGGATTTGATGTCGCGATGAATGCGCTTAATACCGTGTAACGAAGCCAGCCCTTGAAGAACTTCCCGGCAGATAAAAGCGATTTCGGGTTCGTTGAGATGCATTTGCCTGTCATTGAGAAAGTACAGGACATCGGTCAGTGAACCGGCATCCGCAAGTTCCATCACAATAAACATGTTTTCGTCATGCTTATAAGCATCATAGCATTTAATGAGGTTAGGATGGAATCCTGAGCTCATGATTGCAACTTCGAATTTGAAGAGGGATAGGTCCTCTTCTGACTTGGGCATTACTCTTTTGATCGCCACAGGTACCTTGCGCTTCGGATCAAAAGCTCTGTAAACCGAACCACAAGAGCCTTCTCCAATCTTGATGACATCCTTGAAGAGCTTGAGAGGATTTGCCAAAATGAAGTTGGGCTCCCAATTCTTCAGCAGTGTATGGTCGACATGCGTGGTATCACTCATCTTCACTCGATCGAAATGATACTGCGCCATCTTTTCAGGGTTACATTGCTTCTCGTAGTTGACCTGAAGAACATCAAGCAACTCGTGTGGATTCTTTAACGCCATTTCCCGATTGATGCCGGAATGCTTGAGGATAATCTCCCATTCCCTAGGCAATCCAACAAAACCGGTTGGGTGCGTTGGGTCGACCTTGACGTGCGTCTTGTGCTGGAAATGGCGAGGCTTTCCAACAACGACCGGTGGAGCATTGGAGATACCATGACGCAGATGCGAGGCCACTGGGAAATGAAACTTTCCACGCTTCATTCGGAGCAGAGCTGAGCGACTCAGCTCTTCACGATCTGACGGTAGTGCACGGTCGGATTGTTCATTTTCGGCGCTAATGAGGCGGGTCTTCCTGGGTCGATCCGGAACATTGGCAGGTTTGGGCTTGAGGACTGAAGCGCTCCTTTGGAATGAAATCATGGAATCGGAAAAGGTTTGAGAAAGCTCCTCGACTTCCATTGGGGCGGCGGCATCGTACACTTCTCTAATGGCCTCTTCCAAACCCTTGTAAGTGCCGGTGGAAGGATCGAACTCGACATGAACCTTTCGCTTTACCTTTGTGGGGTTCGAGACGACAGGCTGATCATGTGACTTGTGCGACAGGAAGAGATGTGTATGTTTCTTGGCGTCGGTGAGCATCGCATTTTCTTTTCCCTCGGTGAGACGACGGGCCGGGGTGACCAACTTGACAAAGTTGTTGCGAGGAGAATTGGGGGCAATTGGAAGCAGAGGCTGACGCGGCTTTTGCGACGACTCGGAACGCGCGAGTTTGGGAGAGATGGTGTGTGAGAGAGCGCTGTGTGCGTCGGTGTCGTCGGTGGAGGAGGCTGAGCGTTGGAGGTCCGAAAATTTGCGCAAGTGGGAGGGAGCGGGGAAGGACGGTGTATTGCCCATGGCTGCACGCGATGGGGGTGGAAGGGGCGGGCGGCAGAATGTCCCGAAGCGAGAGGGAGAAGAAGGGAGGGGGACGCGGGGGAACGGTAAATGGGGGGGCCGAAGCGCGGAGAAGCAACGACGGAAGGGAGCACGGCACTTAAAACGCGGGGGTGTAGTGACGGAATGTATGAGACCGTTTGGAGGGGCAAAGCGTAGCCGTGAACGGCTTGAAGCGCCGCGCGTGGGCGAGGCATGGCGGCGACGTGATGTGGGCGATGCGAGCGCGGACAGCGGCGATGGCATGAGAGCGAGCGAGGGCGGAGCGATGACGGTTTGAAATTCAAATTTGAGAGACGTTACGGCGCAGCGCGCGCAGCAGGGGGCGGTGCGCGCGCGGCCCGTTGCGGCTGTGGCGCAGTGCGCCACAGTCCGCGTCATGCGAGTGGCTCGGCAGCCGCCGCCGCGAGCCGACGCGCCAGGCGACGCCGCGACCACAGTCGCTACATCTTGTTCCGCGCTCGTCTGCGCTGGAGCCTCGCGAGTGCGTCTAACAGCGCGCTATTGCTATTCGAATGATTCAAATAGCAAAGTGCGCCGAGCCATTCAGGGGAGCCCCTGCTCTTGCCTTGTTTCTGCATCCAGAATGCGCCGCATTCAAGACACTGTCTCGAAGACAGCGCGCATTACGTAGTGCCCCGCCCTCCTACTGCCAGTAATACACACAGAGAACCTTTGTTACGTTTCGTAATCGCTCCGTGCCGACGGTGTCCAACAGCGGCTCTTCCACACGGAGCAGCTGGATGCAACTGCATCATACGCTGCCGTCTGCCAGCAGATAAAGGGTTACTACAGGGATATCCCTCTAGGGATAGCCGGGATAGCCCACCTTCATAGATCTGCCAACAGCACAATACGAATCCGTAAAATAATTCAAAATGCGTAAATTATCCGTACACGTACCCAGCGCGCACACCGCACAACGCTGGTCAGCGTGTAAAAAGGAGCAAAACAACTGCCATTGGACAGTGTGGTCCCAAAGTCAATGCAAGCGCAGCACTCGTGCCCGCCACAAGCGTCCTCGCGCCGATCTTGTCCCAAAATCGCCGTTCCAAGCGCACCATTGTACCCTCCCGTCCTCCAACGCACCGCTCCTTCCTCCCGCTTGCGAAACCGCTCGTCTGCGTGACGATTGTCTCTCAACAATGGTCAAGCTCTATAAAGATCTTGGCAAAACTGCCAAGAGTACGTTATGTCGCCTCTTTTGCGCCACTATCGCATGGAGTGGTCGCCCCGATCGCGTGTGGCGCTGATCCCTCTCTTGCGCCCGGGGCTCCCTTGAGCTGATCGTGTGTATCCGAAACTGCTTACTGACTTGTGCACTGTTCCTCTCGTTGGCGTGATGCGCAGAACTACTCAACGATGATTTCATCTACGGCGAAAAGAAGCTCCAACTCAAGACCAAGACCGCCAGTGGAATGACGTACACCACCACGGGCAAACTGAACTCCATCACCCAAATGGTGTCCATTCCGCAAAAAGAAGGCGAGCCCAAGGAGGTAGAGCAGCAAATCGAAACTCTATCTGGTGATCTGAGCTGCAAGTACAAGCTTTCGGGCGCCACCATGACTACTAAGCTGTTCACCAGTGGCATGCTGTCACAGGAGATGGAACTAGACAACACGGGCGTTAAAGGTTTGAAACTGAACGTACTAAGCAAATTGGGGCCAAAGCAATCCATACTGGCCACCGCCGAATACATTCACCCGCACTTGTCGCTGGTGGCCAAGGCAGACGCGCTCGACAAGCCCAAAGTGACGTCGTCGATGACGGTGGGCATGCACGGCATCACGGCTGGTGTGCAGGGCACTCTGAACATCGAGTCCAAGGAGGTGACGGGCGTGGACGCGATCGTGAACTACGCGAGCGGCAAGGAGCACGAGGCCACGGTGATGGTGATGGACAAGGGCCAGAAGGCCAAGTTCTCATACTCGCACATCAGGAACAGTGATTTTTCGGTGGCGGCCGAGTTTGAGTACAACCGAGCGAAGGACAGTAAGGAACTGGCGATGGGAACTAGGTACGAGGTGGACCGAGACACAACGCTCAAGACGAAGATCACGTCGGTAGGGTCGTTTTCGGTGAGCTACATTCAAGAAATCCGCAGCAACACCACGTTGACCATCTGCTCGCACTTCAACGTGATCGGGGACAAGAAGCCCAACCACAGGTTCGGACTAGCGCTGGTGATCGAATGAGCGCAGTAGCGCAGTTGATCGGGAACGCACACGGAGTAAAAGCAGAGCGTAGAGCCTGGGCGTGCACGCGCGGCTGGTGCGGCGCCTGGCTGCGCAGCCTTTGCGCGGTGCGAGTATCGTAGATACTGTAAGGCGGCACGCGTTTTGTACACAGCCGCGGGTAGCTTCAGCCGCTAACGCGTGCCAACGTGGCATCGTGGCAGCGCGTCCGCCACGTATGGCTGCCATGCCATACTATGGCAGGCCATGGCGCGGTGTGGCGGACTCCGCGCGCGTCCCGTGCGCCGCGCGTGCGCCTCGCCGCACGCGTTGCCGACGCGTCAAGGGCGTGCGGCGCTTTGTTTCTCGCTACTGCCCCCGTCAGGCCACCACCCCTCCCCTCCCGCTACCC
>JASCIV010000341.1:0-23667 GCA_030374735.1 Gracilaria caudata
ACAGCAAACTCGGACCCTCGCCTTCGGCTCGGGCCCGGTTTTGCTGTCTCGTGCCCCGTTATCTGCACTCTGTTGTTGATATAACTCATACGAAGCGTCCACTTTGATGCGCACGCATCGCCACGTGGCACGCGGCTCGAGCTGCGAGCACCGTCTGAGGGCGAGATCAGCTGCTAACGTTCTCAACCGCTCAATCTGCGCGTTCATCCCCCTTGCTCTGATTGCACTCGCGGCGCACGGTTCTCCAAGCTCTTTCAATACGCGCTGGTGCCGTCATGGCATTCATCTCACCACTTCCTCGAACCAATCTGCGCTCAAAGCGCCGACAAAGCGTTTGCTTCACGCGCAGAGCAGCAGTCACGCCATGTGTTCGCGCGCCGCGCCATCGACGTGCGCTCAGAATGGATGCAGTGGGCGAAGGAATTTACTCACCCACCACCAAACCTAGCGATGTGCGCGTCGTAATCTTCGGCGCCACGGGTTACATTGGGCGATATGTCGTGTTCGAGTTTGTGAGACAGGGATATCAAGTGGTGGCATTTGCCAGAGAACGCTCAGGCGTCAAGGGTAAGAATACTGCACAAGACGTTCGAACCGATTTCAAGGGAGCCACAGTTGTTTTCGGCGACGTGATGGATGCAGATGACGTGGCACGTGCGTTTGAGTTTGATGGGCAAGATGAGACAAAATCGAAGCCGGTTTCCACGGTTGTTGTCTCGTGTCTGGCGTCTAGAACGGGTGGTATTGCAGATTCGAACAAGATCGATTACGAAGCCACATTGAACACATTGCAGCAAGGTCGAAAAGCAAGCGCATCCCACTACATTCTTCTGTCAGCCATTTGCGTTCAGAAGCCACTTTTAGAGTTTCAACGAGCAAAGCTCAGATTTGAAGCTGAGCTACAACAACAAGCGCAGCAAGACGACACGTTCAGTTACAGTATTGTGCGACCAACAGCGTTCTTCAAATCTCTCGCGGGACAGGTGGAGCGTCTGAGAAAGGGAGCGGCATACATCATGTTCGAAGATGGAAATCTTGCCAAGTGCAATGCAATATCCGAAGCAGATCTGGCTCGATTCATGGTGCAGTGCGCAAGTGACGGGTCTAAACGCAATCACATCTTGCCTATTGGTGGTCCTGGCGAAGCTGTGACACCAAAACAACAGGCTGAAGTGATCTTCAGACTCATAGGCAAGGAACCAAAATACCAACGGTTACCAATCGGGCTGATGGATGGCGCCATCGGCGTTTTTGATTTCTTCGCAAAGTTCCTGCCGTTCATGAAAGACGCAGCTGAATTCGGGCGCATTGGCAGATATTACGCAGTTGAGGACATGGTAGGACCTTCGTTCGGCTCGGATACATTAGAAGATTTTTTTGCAAAAGCTGTGAGTGAAGGGGGCATGGTTGGACAAGAACTTGGAGACGCGTCTTTCCTCTGATGGTTTCTAGCTGCGGCCAATCGTCTGCATTTCAAAACGGCGGGCACGCCGGTGACATACGTGATAGAGCTATCAGCACGCGTTTTGATAGGAGATGGAGTTGTAGTACAGTGCGGGTCCAACAATCGACACAGGTTAGTGGGTCTCATCAGTGGCTGTAAACGGCGCATCAGACCAGAAGTGCGCAAATGATTCTTGTTCCATGGCGTTCTATATCGCTTTCGCACACGAGGCGGCGCGACGGACGACTTCACCACGCTCGGCAGAGGCGCGTCAGCGACGCTGAAGTCGAGCAGCGGCACCGAAGCAGCCGCGCGCCCTCTCGACCGCAGACGCGCACTCCGTCTCGAGGAAGCGGCCGTCATTGTGGCCGATCTCGAAGTGACGTGCCGCGCGCTGTTTGACGCGAGCGATCGCGAGTGGAGCGGTCCTTCACAGTCTCGAGATTTGAACTTGAAACTTTCTAGAAACGCGGGTTGATGCGCAACGTTTCATGGACGACGTTTTTGAATTTTTGAAACACGATGTTTCAAAAATGTTACGTAGCGGCGTTGCGCGTTGCGTTTCAATTAGCTCGACGGCTGGAAGTGCCAACTCGTCGCGTCCGCGCCGCGCAACCACTTGGCCGAGTTCGTTTCCCTCCGTGACAGTTGACAACCGACAACGCCTTCTTTCGCGCGCGTCGTTTCCTGAGCACCCCTCAAACAACTTTCGTCGCGCACGTGTCTTGTTTGTCGCATCTTGCCTCGCGTTCGTGCATACTTCTGGAAATGGACTCCGAACCGAGTATAAACCAACCCTCCGATCTTCATCCACAACAGCAGTCGCAGCAGCAGCAGCAACAACCCGATCCGCTTTCATTCGGCGCTTCGTCTACGGCGCACGCGGAAACGGTGTGCCAGCTCATAATCTCTGCTATCAACGAAGCAGCCACGAACTTCGAAAAGCCGTCAAGTCCAGCCACTGCGCCCACTCCGCATCAACAACATCTTCAAGCATTCCTTTCGTCACTTCAACCGTCGCTCTCGAAGAATCTCAGCCTGCTACAACTCTACCTTCGAACAAACATCTTCTCCCTTCCGAGTAATCTGCCTCAGACCACATCGCTCCCATCGTTGCTCTCCAGCGAAGCAACTCTCAAATCTAACCGACAGAACATCAACTCCCTCGATGCGCAAATCTCATCTCTCCGAGCGAAGATTCACAATTACGACAAGTCCATCCAGCAAGCCACCTTGAAGAAAAGCCAAAGCGCGTTTCAAAATGCCGCGTTGTCAAAGATACAAGTCGAAAACGTCACCACATCATCTAATCTCGCCGAGCACGCCACTCAGTGCATCAATTCCTCATCCACAGATCTCAACGCCTCGCTCACATCCATCTCCGCCAACGCCCACGCGCACGCCGGCAACGAAATCCTTTCCGCCGCCGCAGCTGCCGCTTCTCATCTAACACAAACAAATTCTGTAAGACCATCCGCGATAGCAACTTTTCAATGCGATGAACATGGCCCTCTTACAACAACCACCATGCCACCCGTGGCGAAGATCTTTAAGACAGCTCAGAACCAGCAGGCAAGAGCCGATCAAGCGCCTCAAATATCGCGTCTTCAAGCTCTTCTGCACGACTGTCAGTGAACATTTCGCAGCGCACACCGTTAGGATCTAACGGTTAGACATATGAAACACCGGCCTGTCGCCACCGCCCATTGGAATTAAAGCGCTCCACTTTGCTGATCATCTTGCATGTGTTCCTCTTGCTCGAGTGTTTGATTCTTAGTCAAGGTTCGTTACAAGGGTAGAACGCTACGCGAGAAGCTGATGTCCAGCATCCGCTCCTGATAAACACAAAAACAAAAAAGACAACGACAGAATGTTCAACAACAAATGTATATTTTTTTGGTCTTTTTCTACTTTTCCAAGTGCGTTTCCTTCAGAAACATAGACAACCTTCCAGTAACACACCACTAGAGAAAAAAACCCTAGACACACGATCATCATCACACAATAGCATTGCACTCGTTGCCAGCCTTGTGCCCTGCATGGAAACCAACTTTAACCCCATCTGGCCATATCCAGCGACCAGAACACACCAAGAGTTGAGAGCTCGACCTGGGGAGGAACCCAAATCCTACACGCCTCAGGGTCATTCAACTTCTTCGGGGGTTCAAGTCCGTGCGGTCTGGCGAGCTGGGCAGAATCCATGCCACCAAGCACAGAGTTGACCTCGAGCACGATGCAATCATGTACTGAATTCATAGACAGGCGACTAGGTACATAAACCGACCATCAAGCACAGATCCGTGCGTCAAGTTCATTACAAATTAAACGCATATATCCTGCATCTCTCGACATGCTCATGAGTCACAAACCATAAGAGGTGCAACACAAAGATACCTAACCCTCACCTTGTCCCTATACTTCCATTTTTCGTCAGTGGTCTGAAAGACTTGCAGTTTAGTCGGTTAGTAAAAACAATCAATGCATTACTTGCTTAGGCTTGAGATGACCCTTGCGCCTGATCCCCCGGCGACGCAGCATGTTCACGCAACACTGCTACAGCTTCTTCTACCCGCTCAGCCAAGATCTCAGGCGAGTCCAGCAAGTGCAGGATATCAGAGTTTTCCATATCCAACAGCATTCCTGTGATCTTGCCTCCCAATCTCGGCTGCATGTCAGTAATCAATGGGTATAGCCGCTCACCCAGCATCTGCTTTTGTTGTTGTGGTGTCGCGTTGGCAAGCATCTCGATCGTTAGCGGCTGTTGAGCGGCAGCTGCCGCAGCTGCTGCTGCGGCGGCGCCAGGATCAGTCGTCGGGGACGGCGCCATAACCTGTCCATTCGGAGGAGCTGGTTGAGCTGGGGCCTGCCCGTTGGGAGCGGCAACTACGTTACCGTTCCGCGCTCCCGGTGGGTATTTGTACTGCTGTGGAACTTGGCCAACACCATTGGGTCCTGCACCAGGGCGCGCAACAGGCGCTCCACGCGGGGGAACCATAGCGGCAGCGTTAGGAGCAGCACCCGCAGCCATTGGCGCTCCACGCTGTCGATTTTGACGCGGTTGACGTGGAGCACCCATCTGGAACGGGTGCATATTCATGACAGGAGCAACTCCAGGTTGACCCCTGCCCATGGCCATGTATTGCTGCATGGCTGGGTTTCCTCTGCCAAACGGCGCACTTCCTCGACCGACAGGGGCCATGTATTGAGGAGCCATTGGAGCCCCATTTCGAGCTGGGGCCATGGCACCTGGTACTTGTGCCATGTTTGGCATTGCTTGCTGATACATGTATGGAGATGGTTGAGCATACATTGCTCCGGGTGGGAGGCCATTAGGGCTCATTCTGTTCATGGCCCGCTGCGCCTCTAGTTGCGCACGGCGCACCTCCTTGCGCTGAGCAAGTGCAACATAAATGGGTTTAAGCCCAACCATGCGACCATTGAGCTCAGTCACAGCCTTAGTCGCTTCTTCTGGCTGCGTGAAGCACACGAAACCGAATCCCTTCGAAAAGCCCTTATCGTCGCGCATGACCTTTGCAGATGTGATGGTGCCATACGGCGAGAATTCGGCACGGAGGCGATCATCATCAATGTCATCAGATAGGTTCTTCACGTAGAGGTTGATGCCCTGATACTTTTGTGAACGTTCAGCGCGAAGCATTTCATACTTGTTACGAAGCTCAGCCTCGCGAACAGACTTCTTTTGAGCAGGGCAAACGGTGAGGCGCTTCGTACCGATCTCTTTCTCATTCATGTCATCAACAGCACGCTTCGCCATTTCGGGGGAAGCAAAGTTGATGAAAGCGAAACCTCTCGGGGTGTCATCGTCATTCCTTGCGATGTGAATTGAAGTGATCTCACCAAATTGGGAGAAGAGATCACGAATGGCTTCTTCGTTGCACTTCTCATCTTCAATGTTTTTCACATAAACATTAGTAAAGATCTTGTTGATCTGACCAGCAGCTTCCCGCTCACGCTTGTTCAGAAACTTGCCAACATAGACCTTCCGACCGGCTAGCAACTTGCCGTTGACTTTGTCGATAGCGGCTTGAGCAGCTTCTTGAGTTTCAAAGTGGACAAAGCCATGACCAAGACTTTGCCCGGAATCATCAGTAGCCACCTTGCAACTGAGAATCTTTCCAAACTGGGAGAAAGTGTCGTACAAAGTTTTGTTGTCAATTGACTTGTCCAAGCTCTTGACGAAGATATTTCCGGCGCCCGATCGGCGGGATGAGGGATCTCGAATCATCCACATCATCCTGAGGGGCTTGTTCTTGGTGATCGGGCTCGAATAGTAGTTCATGGTCTCCAAGGCATGTTCGGCATCGGCGGTGTTGTGGAAGTTGATGTAAGCATAACCCAAACTACGTCTTGTGACGACATCGCGACAGACGCGTATGGACTGCACAGGGCCAAGTGCCTGGAAGATCTCAAAGAGGTTTGCCTCGGTGAGGTCTGGGTGCAAGTCACCCACGTACAGCGAAACGCTGTGCGGTGCCGAAGTGGCGGGCGACACCGCAGCCGCGCTGTTTGGGTCGGCGGCTGTGGCACCCTCCACCGAGGGGGCAGGGGCAGTACCGGTGGCGCTCTGCACAACGGCTGAGGCCTCAATGGCCTTGGGGTCCGCTAGAGGGGTTGCGGAATCAGCAGCCGGCGCAGCGGGCACGGAAGCCACGGGCGCGGCGCTGTTCACGGAGGGGTCGGCGCTCGGCACATCAGTAGTGGGCGTAACGTTTTGATGAGCAGTAGTGGTCTCTGTCGCCATTTGGATTGAGAAGGAGTGTAGTCTAGGAGAACAAGTTGAAGGTAGTGATAGAGGTAACGGGACGTGTGGGAGTTACGTCGGTGGTGCCGAGGGCGGGGAGAAGACGGCGCGGGCGGAGGAGAAAGGCTCCTTTCAGGCGAAGAACAGAGGGATTCAAGCAGGGCGACGACCGGCGCATTTGAGCGCGCGGCGGCGGACGCGAGCGACGACGGCGTGGCGCCCCATTCGGACCATAAAGGGTCCGGATGGTCTGTAAGCCAGCGCGGCACTTGCGCTTCAAGCCGCGACGATCGTCGTGTCCACGGCGCCATGGAGCACGACGCGTCGGCCACAAACATCAGCGGCTCCTCAACCTCGAAAGCCATCCCCTGACACTCGCGTACAAATCCGCCGATGGCGGCCCACATGCCATCATTCCCGCTGCTATCGCCCACCGCGCACTCCCAGCCACCTCCGTTCAAGCGTCGAAAGCGCTCCTCCGTCACCTTCGATACCCCGATGGCTGCCGCTGTTCCGCCCTCCATGGACATTATATCGCCCGCCAGCCCTATGGGGCTGCGCCTCTCCTCCGACGTCAGCAAGGCTGCTACCGTTTTCCTGTCGCATGTGCGTCGCACTTTCGCCCGCTTCCCGGTCGACTACACTGGCGAGCTCGTGCGCCTGCTCGATGACATTGCTACTTTCACCTGTTCTGCAGCCGCTTCCGTCTCGTACGACCCTCAATCTCAGCAGGACATTCCCGCTACCATCAAGCAACTGTACCGCTTGCTTGCTGCCGATGGTTACTGCTGTATCGTCCTCGCCAAAGGTATGGACCAGCCTCTCACTTTCGATGACTCAGTGCTGCACGGAAACTACGTCGTGTGCGTGTCCCCGCTGGATATGGACACCTGTGGTTCTGATGAGCGCGGCATCGCCGGAATGGCGTTCTCTGTCTACAAGCGTCGCTCGTCCGCTTCGCTACCAGGTCGTGGAATTGACTTGCAACAGAAACTTGGAGATCAGGTTGCTGCCGGATACGCCGCATTCAGCTCCGCTACCACGCTGTACTACACGATGGGTCATGGTGTGTACTCCTTTGTGCTTCATCCGGTGGCACTTCAATACTTCTTGCAGCCAGCCATGCGCCTAGCACTTGCGGACAACCCCACTGTCGTGTACAGTGACCGTGCTTTGTTGCGCTCTCCAGAGCCTATCGCAGCCCCACTGGCGAAGCATATCGACAAGCTGTGCTGCTCAATGTTCACGACGGGCTGTCTTGTTGGCGATGTCCACCAATTCCTGCAGACTGGTGGACTTTTGGTGGCCGCCGACGTCCACCTCATGTGTGAGGCCGCACCTTTTTCATTCCTTGTTGAGCAGTGCGGCGGTGTTGCAACTGATGAGTATGGTACCAGGGTTCTTGACATGGCCATTACTGAAGACCATAGCGTCACTATAACATTGGTTCTTGGAACGCCGGACAGTCATAAGAACCTCGCACTGCAGCCCGAAGACACCCAAACCAACGGAATTGATCTCAATGGCAAGTCGCATTGACAATTATGAGCACTGCAATACAATAATTCGTCCTGCACCCTCCGAGCCAACTCATTTTCCAAGCTGTAGAGCGAAGACGTGGGCTCAAATCGATTGTAGCGACATGTAAGACCACGTATGCCTTTCCGTATTTAATGGTGTGATACGTACAGTGCTACAATTGCTGAAGGGAATCTATGAGATGAGACTCGTAAGCACAACTCGCTGAAGTTTGTGCTTTCAACTTCTAGAGAGCGGGCATTCATCTTTGATTTCAGGAAATGGCCACGTGATTCGGTTTTGTGCTTCGCGCCTCAAAGTTCGCCGTGCACCGTACCTTATGTTCGTGTATGTCACCGGGTAAACAGAATGTGTACGTCTAGATCCCGAAACTTGGTATATTACATTAGCATCTGTCCTGTTAGGAAGATCCATTTCATCTTCATGTGCGTTACAGTTAGTCGCCTGCGCTCCGCTTCTGTTCCAACCTGCGTGTTAAACTTTCCGATTTTCCACGCGAAGCCCTATAACCGTATCGCGTCGAAGCCTAGAGGCAGCAATGAGGCCCTTCATCCTATGTTAGAGATATAGGAAGAGCAAAAAAACACATCCCTCTTGAGACACGACGTCCTGCTGATGTTGAGATACAATAGCCTACGCGCCTGACTACTCTGTTCGAGTGTGGGATGCCTCGTGGATGGGCTCGCCGAACGTTAGCCCTCTCTGTTCTAACTGAAGCGTGTTGAGCTCATCAAAACTGAGTAGATGTATCTATTTCTCTCTCTGATTTCGCTCAGAGGCATGCATCAAACCCTAAACGAAGGGTAGGAATCAAGGAGAGTATCTCTTCGCTGAAACACAGAACTGGTGTTCTTCTCAGTCGTTTGCCTGAACAATTGGAAAAGTCCTGTGCCGAGTGGTATCGGTACCCCCATGATAATGCGCTCAGACACGCCTGAGATTTGATCCTCCTTTGAATGAATGGCGGCATGAAACAAGTGTTCTACAGTCATCTCAAAACTTGCTAGCATCAACGTTGAAGTTCTCATCTTCTGAATCCCGAAACGCGTGATACCCAGAATAGTCCCACTTGAGGTCATGCAATCAGCGAGAAGCTTAAGATGATGGCTATCCACTGTGAGACCATGCGCCCCTAGCGTGGTTTGCATCTCATGCAATATGGAATGCCTGTTTCCACAACACGTAGATGAAAATGGACGTCAGAGTGATTGCCTCGAGATTGGAAAGCATGTCCGATTCAGTGCGCAACTTACCTTGCCCCCTCAATCCCTAATGTTTTCTCCATTGCCATGATGTGATTACATGACACCTTCGTCCCATCCACCCCGGGTGTTACCATAATATCCGCGATGTTAGCCGATGGGATTTCTAATTGATACTCTGGAGAACTTCCAGTACTGCAGTCACTGATAACGGCCCTAGACACAGAACTGATACCGCAAACGGACACATGCGGTAGTTGTAACTTCAATGATTGCAGGAGATGATAGGGATGGGTCTCCATGCTCTTCCTTCTTCCTTCCTTTGTTCTGTTCTGAATGCTCATCTCGCCAAAGCTAGTCTCCTTGACGAGAAGACTGATCCTCAGTTTATCAGGACGCAGTATAACAACGTCGTCTCGCGTAACTCGAAGTTTGGAATAAGAGTGTCGAATTACGCTTTCGGCTACAGACTCAATGGTGATGTCTAATTGCAGGGTGTGTATTGTTCTCATATCCAGCTGCACTGAAATATAAGCATATGGACCTCGATAGACTTCCTTGATGTGCTTCACAACACCGCCCAATGCTGTGCTCTCCACTCGACCCTTTACGATACGTGCGGACTTGACATCCGAATTCCACACAAGGGGTGCAATGGTTACAGGAGTCGAGATTGATTTGCTTGCATTGATAATTTCCTTCAGTCTTGGTACACCCTGGGTGATACTCATGGTTGTCGTGCCCGCAAAATGGAATGTCTTCAACGTCATTTGTGTTCCAGGTTCTCCAATGCTTTGAGCACTTATAGCTCCAACTGCTGTGCCCGGCTCGATAGCCGCCCGACGAGTTTTGGCTTGGACTTGGCGTAAGAATTCTTTAACTTGAGATCTCCTCAGTCTGAAGTTCCCTGCATGACTGATCTTCTTCAAATATTCCCCTACCTCAGTTAGGCAATGGTCCAGTCCTCCTTTATTCTCCTCTTCCTCCCCATTAGGTAAAAGCTTGGCATCCAACAAGTCCTCCTTTAGATCATTTACAAGTTCCTCCCCCTGGAATCGGAGTTCAAAAGGAGTAAGAATGGGGTCATGCTCATCTTTGAGCGCACACGTCACGGCGTCTAACGTTCTTCCGAAGTTAACGGGCTTCCCGACATCAGTTTCCATCTGCAGTGGATCTAAGCCGTCATCCCCATAGCACATTTGGACAACTGAGCCGTCACTAGAACGAACAGTAGAATCATATTGTACGCTTAGATCTTCCAGCGCTTTTACTAAGCGCCTTTGCATATATCCCGTTTCCGCTGTCTTGACAGCTGTATCAGTTAGCCCTTCGCGACCGCTCTGTGCATGCATGAAAAACTCCGTTCCAGTCAAACCGCTGAAGAAACTGTTCGCAACAAACCCTTTCGCAAGAGGAGCAAGCGCTCCGAGACCAAGCTCGAAATGCGGGAGGCATCTCCCGAAGAAACCATCTGGGGCGCGTTTTCCTCCGATAACCTGCTGTCCCACACAAGCAATCATCTGAGCAATGTTAAGGTCAGAGCCTTTCGAACCAGCTAAGGCCATAGTAAGCCCAGCATTAGTATGGACATCTAAACCAGCCTTGCAGGCATCTGCAGTTTTTCGTCGCAAACCGTGCAACTCTTTCATTAACAGTGCTTCTAGAGTTTCACGAGCTGTACATCCCGGTTGTAATTCAAGATCCCCGCGATCATAGGCAAGCATTATTTCCTTGCACCTTCTATCACTCTCTGCGATGTAATTCGCTTTAGCTTCTCTCAGAGACGAGGACGGCATGACATCATCTACTCCAATGGAGAAAGCTCCATCAGCAAGCCATCTTGCTCCGAAACGAGCAATACGATTCATGGCATACGCAGCGGCTTCATTACCACATTCCCTTGCAAGAACGTAAAGAACAGATTTCTTGGACCCATCACCTAAAGATTTCTTTCCTAGCTGACCACACATAAGTTCTCCTCCTCGGAAATACACGTACGTGTCTTTTGGGCACATACCCGGGAATTCTCCGGGTGGGATGAGGTCTTTCTTGTACCCTTTTTCTGCGACTTCTGTCGTCACGTACGCCATACTGGGCTGAAGCACACCTGTATCACGAAATCGTTCGTTCGGATTGTACACCACATGTGAGTAGGCGCCTGCAGACCGTGCGGCGCTTTGGATTAAGGCAGAGTACAATTGCTTCCCTGTCCACATCTCCACTGGTTTTACAATTGCGGGGGGTGGGAGTGGGATAGTAAATTCGGCATTGGAAACCATAGCAGCCACCCTCGAAAACTCCGATCGGTCCATGAACATGTTCTTACTCGTGAGCAAATAGGAAGCAGTAATGAAATCTTGCGTAGCCGCTACAAGAGGTTCTCCGCTCTTTGGAGTGCATATGTTTCGTATCACGCCCATGAGCTCCAAAGCCTCCGTACGTGCTTCCTGAGTTTGAGGGACGTGAAGATTCATTTCGTCCCCATCGAAATCAGCATTGTACGGAGCACAAACGCATTCATTGAAACGAAACGTTCTGTGAGGTGATATCTTGACCTTGTGCGCCATGATAGATATACGATGCAGACTAGGTTGCCGATTAAACAATACTATATCACCATCTAGCAGATGGCGTTCAACAATTGTTCCAGGAACCAACTCACGAGCTAACTTCTCACGATTGCCGTACTTGAGAAACTTTCTGGTTCCATCCGGAAATTCGACATGGTTCGCGCCGGGATACTTCTGCATTCCATTCCGTATTAGATTTCGAAGCATTTCCATGTTTAACTTGGTTGCTCGTTCAGGGAACGTTAATATCTTTGCTACATGAATCGGAACCCCGACTTGGTCGATTCGGAGATTGGGGTCCGGCGAAATAACGGTTCTGCCAGAAAAGTCGACACGCTTTCCAGAAAGATTGCCTCGAAAACGACCTGTCTTACCTTTCAAGCGTTGACTCACACCGCGAAGGGACTTGCCTACCCCTTGTTGTAGAGGCAATCCCGGTTGTTCTGAGTTTATATATCTCGCCACTTCATACTGTAGATGATCCCAACTTTCGTATATGTTGGATGGTGTCCCCCCTTTCTCTAGCAGTTGAGTAATGACTGTGTTCATGTGCACTATTTCTGCAGCTTTCATCGTCAAATCATCCTCATTTGATCCCGCAGCTGGATCAGAGCATACTGAAGGTCGAATACACAAAGGTGGTACAGGAAGGTACTGCACCAGAAGACGTTCTGGTCTCCCGAACTCTGGGTCCATGTCAAGAAGCTTTACGTCCTCTGCTGTAATGTTTTTGAACAAGTTCAACACGCGCATGGGGTTGAGGTTGTCTGCGCTTTTAGGCAAATGCTTCCTCAGGTCCGGGTTCTGAGAGGCTGCCATCTCAAACACAGGGTCAAAAACAGGAGTATTCTCTTCTGTTTCTTCGCTCTCATCTTCATCATCCTCCTCCTTTTTCTTCGACGGTGGTTTGTTATCTAGCGGATAGTGCATTATCCTCAAAACCGCAGTTTTCTTCACGACCCCATTTCTTCTGCTGCAGTAAAGGCAGTCCTTTACTCTCTTCGCCTTTTCCCAAATTTCATGATGTAGAGATGTCTTCACCTTGCTTTTTGCAAGTCGCTGTAAATACCGCTGCCGGGTGTCGTCATCCAGCATAACACGTGAACAAAACTTGCATATCATTTGCAGGATCTTCAATGTGGCTTTGAAGTAACCAGCGTGAAAGACCGGCAAAACAAGCCTTATATATCCAAAATGACCAATACAAAGCTCTTGTTTCTGATTACATGTTTCACATACCGCATTCTTGTCAATTGCTCCCAGTCTGGGATCAAGGGCTCCCCCCCGGATTTGAGAACGGTCGCGTTGGTCATAAATCTCTCGGTTGTTAACAACGATGTGGGCATTGGAAGCAATCTCTTCCGCAGAAGCGACTCCGAACTTGATAGCCTTGATTCGATTTGGAGCCGCTGACTGTTCCACAGTGTCCTTCTTCTTCGTTATTCGAGGGGGTCGAATTCCGAACGCATTGGTCGGATGCGTGGCATTGATGCTGTTATCCTCCCGGTGAACTGCTTCTTCCATGCAGATGATGATGCAAATGAAAGAAGAGAAGCGTACACTTTAACGGCAGACCTTTAGCAAGGCTAGGTGCATTGAAGTTCAATGACAACCTTCTATCTTCGAAGCTTCGTTGGATCTAATGCTACAAGGGAAGTACGAATAGACGCAGCAACTGTATAATAAAAAAAACGAGTAAAATAAACAGTTGATGGATTTTCAAGGCACGCAGAAATGTAAGTGTATGGGTTCGACACTATAACGGTTATAGCTACGCCTTTCATTTGCATAGCCAGCCATTTATTCAGATTCAATATTGACCGTCTTTTTCCAGTCCCACTAAGAGTTCGAGGCCAGCGCAGCGAGGAAGAGCTCTCAGGTAGAAGAGTTCAACAAGTGCATGCTAAGGTAGTTGGCACTGGACATCTGTACGTTCCCTATCGCCCAAAGACGTTCACAGGGTTTGGAGCATGTAAGAATTCTGGTCTGTTCTGCAAACTGCAAGCACACAACTTCCATGATGAGCCAGATTGACTTTCGCGGACCATCGAAAGTAGCATTCGTAGCTCCACTGAATCTAAACGCATTACGAACACAATATTCGCATGGACTCACTCGAGTCTTAGGCCGGGTAGCCCTTTTACCTCAGGTGAAGCATTGCAAGCGGTCTCGGAGTCACTACCGAGCTGTAACCATCAATTGTGCGAAGTTAAATGACTCGAATCCTGTCAAAGCGCCTTCTACGACGTTCACATGGTCTGTAGGGCATTCCAGCCGCCAAGAGCCCCTCGATGCTCTTCAAGAAGCACTTACACGAGCGGGAAACACATTCTTAGCCCAGCAAAGAACAGTGTCGATTGCGTTTGTCTTCCTCAATTCGTCGTTCGAAAACAGTAGAGGTGCAGATATGTCACGCGTTGTGCAAACGGTCAAAAAAGTGCTGGCTATGCGGAGACTAGTAACGCCGGAAACTAAGATATTCGGATCTACATCTGCGAAGTACGTTGAATCCGATCAAGAGCTATCTGCTTCAGTTGCGCTCGCACATTTCCCAGAAGAAACTGTGCTCAATACGTTTTGCATTGACGACCAGAACGGTTTTGATATCGATTGGAAGCAGGAGCAATGGTATGATCTTGTTGGTATTCCACCGAGTACCGACCGTCACCTTCATATTTTTTTGTTACAACACCCAGATTACGAACAAACGGAAGACCTTCTTGCAGGTTTAGACTTCTCATACCCAGAAGTTCAGAAATTTGGGGCTTCGGCTGGTAAGACAAACGCATTACATGATTCGTATCTATTTCACACGAATGGCAGCGCGTCAGGACAAGGGATCATCGGTCTTGCGTTGTCGAGCGCGGATGTGCGAATGGACGTCATGGTCGCTCAGGGTGCTCGTGGGGTTGGTCCACTACTGGAAGTACTTGAAGTCAAGGATGGAAACGAAATAGTTCGTGTGCGAGAGGTTAACACCCCAGGTGCAACTGTAGCGCCACCTATGGTTCTTCTCGATATGTGGGCAAATACGGATAACATATCTTACGATGACAGACTGCGAGCGAGAAAGTACTTGCTACTTGGAGTTGAAGTGTCAAACATCGCAGACTTGGCAACGTCATCGATTTCTACTTCCGAGGACAAACGGAAGACACCTGAAAGTGAAAACCCCGTAGAAATGGTTATTCGCAAAGTAGTAGGCTTCAATGAAGCCACAAATTCTCTTGGTGTTGAAGGTGATGTGAAATTA
Organism: Gracilaria caudata; assembly: GCA_030374735.1. Lineage (NCBI taxonomy): Eukaryota > Rhodophyta > Florideophyceae > Gracilariales > Gracilariaceae > Gracilaria > Gracilaria caudata. Next base: position 14,771 of record JASCIV010000341.1, read on the forward strand.
GGCGCCCGAGTGCGCTTCCAAATTCGCGATGATGAGGCAGCGCGAGCAGAACTCGTTTCGTTGTTCAACAAGATGTCACTTGAAGGATCTTCCAAGGCCATGGAAGGTATGACTTTAATGGGGGCCCTGATGTTGGTAGATACTGAGAGAGGTGCGAATCTGTTTGGAACCACTATGCCCGATGCCGATCGTGCCATGTTTACTGAGCGCTTTCCAGTTCCTTTGTCTGTGCTTACTTCGGACCGTCAGATAGGCCCCCTTCCCGCTGGGGGGCTTCTTGGCGCCGCTGGCAACACTTTCACTCTAAGCGCATCGGCATTGTATGTAACCTTCTACGGACACACTGGCAGTGGAATGGAATAGGAAACCGGGGTCGGAACTAACATCTTAGATCTGGCAAACTTTTCTTATGTTTGGCTTCCACACAACTTTCTTCAGAAAGGTATCTTTTTGAGCGGCACAAAGCTATGATATAGAGTATCGATTCTCAAACTAAACTTTGAGGCTGTCACTTCGAAACAACAGTTATACGAAAGTAAGGAAAAGTAACGCCAGAAAGTTGTTGTGTTGTTACAACACAAAAAAAAACCCTTCCTGAGAAGAGCATTACAAAAGGGACAGGGCGGAGTTCCTACAGATGCGGCCCAGAAAAAAACATTCTGTACTCATTGCAGAACAATGTTCATGTCATGAAGGGCTGTCGGAGCAGCCCGTGCTATCCACCTCATGTTATCATTGTGCTTGGCAAGCACGAGATCTGGGCGCTGCTTGCTGTCTCGATTTATACCACTATTGTGTACTTGGCCTATATGCTCCGGCCTTTTAATCATTGACCTTTATTCGAACATGACGTCTGCAAGTTCATGAGCCCTGATTCACAAGTCGATAACGATACAGATACATAGTCTACTGCAGTTATTGTTTGCTGATTGGTGTCAGGGGCTTCATATATTTATCAGTTCAAAGTTGAAACGCAAGCTACACTTCTCGCCCCGAACAAGTTTCAACAAGATTGGTGCCAATGACACCAAGTTCAAGTTCAACTGGCAGACGTGTGAGTAACCGCAATGGTTTATAGACGTAACCTGGTCACTGTCACTTGATAGACACTGAGCAACAGCAGTAACGAGAGCCTAGAAGCGCTAACTCCAGCAAAACATGTCCGACTGCTCGCATATTTGCCTCCCAGCCTTGGAGTTCGGAAATGAGTACATAAAGGTTTCTCTCGTTTACCGTGTAGCTTTTATAAGATACTTCCCCACGGTTTCGCAGCTGTTAGTCAACAACTATATGAGGCCGCCGTACACAGCGGGTGTCATTCCGTCCACACAGATCACATACCACCTCACGGACTAAGCATCAAGACCACTTTACATCTTCTGGAGGCATCATTCATTCCAAATTGCACGTGTTACCCGCAGGAGCAGAGTTCAATGCGCTTGTATCGCTGGCGTTCACGTTTCGGGGATTGGACGTGGCTAACGGGGTGTTTTGGGTGCCTGTGTTGTTGTATGTTCGTCAAGGACATGCAGGAGGATCTCGAAAGAGTGAGAGGTACGGCAGACCTAGTCATTAAGGTGGCCGAACTGTTAGAATCTAGTTCCTCTTCCTCAGTGCCTACGACTCAGGCTAGGAGCAGGCAAACGAATTCAGATAATTAGAATGATAGAGTTTGGAGGCGATGATGGTTCTCTTTAGCTCTTCGTACCGTACGGCAAGTAGATTTGCACGCGGGGTTGCCTGAATTTGGTTGCGGAAACGACATCGACCATCAGCTTGACGAAGTATAATCTTCGTCTCCCATCAGAAAGTGAGAAGGGTCTATCAATTGTTGAGCGGCCGGCAGGGAAGGAAGCGAATCCTGAGTACGCGATGCGTCTGTCCTTACCGATTGCTTCAGCAATCTGTCGAATGCATTCAAGTCATCTTGTGATTCTAGTTCCGGCACAGGTTCAGGAACAACTAGGATGTTTGAAAACCGGTCCACTGTGACATCTGCCCAGTCGCGGTCACCGGGACTGGAAGCTAGTTCTCTTCGTCTTCGAAAGCTGTCAATTTCAACAGCAAGTGCGGTCATGTCGTCGGCTCGCCGGTCACCTGCGGTTAGCGCGCGGACCTCCTCTGTTGCCTTTGCACCAACAATACCTGCTAGGCCTATACCACATGACACTATGAGATGGTTGACGAGCTGCGGGAGTGCGTGCGCTGCGTCAAATGACATTCTCGCAGCATTCGGACGGCGGGGACGCCGATGTGGAGAGCAGAACCGAAGTCGCAACTGCGATGGTTGCAACGCCGGAGCATTTGGCACAAAGCCCCAAACACCTTTGGTGCCGCTGGCCATGGGCATGTGAGATAAAGAAGAGAGTCGCCTTTGAGAGCGGAGAGTGAACCAGAAGCTCTATCAGAGTCCAGACTCCAGACTCCAGAGAGATATCGAAGCTTGCGTATGATTCCGCAGGACGGCTTTTTTTACTCATCTCCCGAAGCGGTGCGAATTGCTCGTTTCAAGATAAAGTTACAGCGATATTTCGCACGCAACACCAGAATGAACCATGAGAAGCAAGATAAATATCCAGCGCCCTCGACGCCCGCAAGCTTATGCCCTGGGGTAGCCCTGATGGCACATCTTTACAATAGCCACGAATGCTCCCCCTTGACCTTCCTGTCGCCCTGTCTCCTTCCAAGTCTGCAAAAGCGCTGGAGCAGTCGCCCATCGCTCTCTCGACGTTCAATACATGCCCGTCAGGCGCACCCACGCATCTCGCCAGAAATTCACCGTGCTACAACTTTGAGAAAGTCCGGTGAACTGCACGAGGCCTTTGAAGTATTGCAGAAAGCCTTACCCAGCGCACGCCGTCATGTGGCATACTACCGTGAGCTTATTCGCACCACGGCGGGCCTTGTTGCACAGAGCTCTTCCGTCGAGAGGGCTGAGCAGCTGTGGTTCACCCTTGAAACCGTTCTGCGAGATGATTGTTCGCGTCCAGATGCTGCGTGCTTTAATTCGCTATTAAGTGCTCTACGTGTCTTAGATACTGCAAGACAGAATGGCGAACATACTAGACAGCATGAGCAATTGCACGTCTTGCGTTTGGCAAAGAATGTGTTTGATGCCATGATTGACTTGAATGTACGTCCTGATCAGTTTACGATGTCTATTCTGTTCAATATGTGTGCTTTCCGCGCTAGCGAGCGCTATGCCGCCCTGTTTGAGAAGCAAGCCATTGATCGTTTTGATTTCAAACATAATATTGTCTCTGGGACTGCTTTGCTTGCAGCGTTCGCGAAATCCGGGTCCTTGGAACAAGTTGAACGAGTCATAAAGCTCCTAAAACATGAAAAGGTCCCTTTCAACGAACGTACTTACACAACAATCATTACGGCATACCTTAGGCACGGGAAGCATGCACAAGTGCTCCGTTGCTTTGATCAAGCCATTAAGTCCTCATCAGTTACGCCAAATGTTTTTCTCTTCTCGGGCGCATTGACCTCTTGCCTGCGTGTTCGTGATGGAGTCAATGGCTTCCGCGTGTTTCAAATAATGCAAAACAAGCAAGTACGTCCAACAGATGCCATACTCAACCTCATGCTAGAGTTGGCTGTCAGATCTGGAGATCCTCGTCTTGGTGTTAACTATATCACACTATGGGCTCCCAAGTATGACGTCGTCTGTGACCTGTCTCACTACAATAAGGTGATAGCATCCTGGAAGAAAACTCAGGTGAACTTGCCTGATACGATACATGCATTATACGATCTCTTGCAGTCTGTGGAAACAAGTGGTAACATCAAGCCCGATAATTCTACATACAATGCAGCAATGACCACACTTGTTGCCCACGGAAAGATAGAAGAGGCTGAACAAGTCTTGGAGCGTATGCGAGGAAGAGGTCTCTTCCCAGATGTGTTCACGTATAATATCTTGCTATATTCGTATGGAAAGGTTGGTAAATTCAACGAGGCGCTGGACATCGTTCGCATCATGAAGCAGAATCATGTTAGACCAGATCAAATTACTTATAACAGTATTCTGCAGATACTCCTGAATCATGGAAAGACTGAAGAAGTGCAACGTCTCTTAGATGAGATTGAGAACGATGAGCAGCTAGAGATAGATGCAGTTGGCAGATGTACGCAACTTAAATTGTACAGGATTCAGGGAAACCCTCGGGCAGCACTCCAGTTACATGATACAACGCATCGTTTAGGCAAACCCCTTGATTCAAAGGCGTACGGTTTGCTGCTTTCTATTCTTTTTGAGTTTGATGAAAGAGAGAAAGCTATATCGCTTTTCGGTTGGTTAATGTGGAAACGCCGTCTAGGTTGCCCGATCTACAACGTAATGATAGACAACATTGGAAAGGAAGAAACCGGGCACGAACAATGCGCCAAACTCTTCAACGACATGAAAGAAAGGGGGATTCCGCCCAGCAAAATAACTTATTCTACAATGATCCGTGTGTTTTCGAACGCCGGCTTTTTGGATCGCGCCTTCCGCCTACTAGGTGAAATGCAAGACTTAGGTCTAGCCATGTCCGACATGTACGCATGGACTTCGCTAATGGACGGGTGTCGAAGATGTGGACAGTGGCAGCGAGCGGTTGAAGTTCTAGCGTTCATGAAGAAGCACAGTTCTGAATCTGAGCACTCACTTGTGCCAAGTCCGTCGACTGCCTGCTACAATGCTGCTCTGTACGCTGCAGGAATTGGAGGTCAAGACTGGAATGCTTCTGTAAAGATTTACAAGTCACTGCTCGCAGACAAAATGCAACAACCTGATTTTGTGACGTATTCTGCCATGGCGAGTATCATACTACGTAAGAGACGTAGGATTTCGGAATGGCACATCGTGAGGCAGATCTGCCAAGCTATGGAAGATTTGCTCCTAAAAGACAACAAGCGTCCAAACGGTATTTCGAAACCCATGAGAAAGAAGCTGCTGTCAAAAATGAGCAGCCTGAAGCAGTTGTTAGACCCGTGAGTGACCATTGAGTCGCTTCAGTCGCCCGTCAAGCATTTGTTCGTCGGTGCTTTCTCCATTCCTCGCTGACATTGTTACGGGACTAGATCGGGTCATATCCGGATCCGCATGCTGAAGAGATTCAGCTGGTCCAAAGAATTGGGAATCGGTGATCATGACCACAGCCCGAGCTTATGATAAGGGGCTGTGGTCTTGCACAACAGCGATCCCGTGCGCTCAGTTTCTGAGGTCACTCTCGCGCAAACGGCGGGGATCATTGTGGTCGTGCTCATGATATTTTCTGAATTGGTTTGCTTTACGCATTGGTGCACTGGGCCTGTGGCCCAGTGCAGATCCTGCGTTTGCGGCGCAAACTTTGCACCAAGAGAGAAGAACCTGCACCCTGCCTGCCTTCACGTTTGTACCTGAAGTGGTTCCGTATCCACATTACAAGTCCCGTAAAAAGCATCTCTCAATGATAGCAACAACGGGGATCCTCGTACTCAAGCACTTTGCGGTCCAGCTGAGGTGTACCAGAGTTTTGAAATTCCGAACCTGGGAGATACCCTTGCTTGGGTTAAAAAAAGGTCACACATGTCTCAAATGTTCGTACTTCTTCCATAGATTACCCGGTAATTGGCCCTGCAACAGAACTGCCGTTACGAGGGTAGCGAACGCTACCCTAATTCTTAATCCTTGTGAGCAAGTCGGCAAACGGCTTAAAAGCGCAGTAAGTCGTGACTCGCAACCCGGCTGGTCGATTTCTAAGCAAGTCGGTACTGTGACTTTCTAATTGAGGTTCAATTCTACCGGACTTCCAAACTCAGCTGACACCCGCTACACCACGAGAACCCGAGACAAAGGTGGACGAAGTGGCATCAACGAAAGAATGGCTACCAAGGCTCCTTACGTGCAACAAACTGTGACGTTTCTGGATTCCATTTTCGTCAATTATCCCCCAACGGACTTTTCCTTCCGCCTTTGGGATGGTACCGTATGGCAAAAGCCCAATGCCGATCCCGCCCGTTTCACGGTGGTACTGAATCACCCGGCTGCGCTTCGACGAATGTTCCTACCTCCTTCCGACACACGTATGGCAATGGCTTACACCCTCGGAGATTTTGACCTTGAAGGCGAGGCAATGGGAGCTCTTTCTCTTGGTCAGCATCTCTGGAAGACATGGGGATGGCGCGATTTAATCTACAACGCCATTCAGCTCGTGCGTTTGCCATCGGACCCTAGCACCGGCGAAGAGCATGAGGTTCAGCTGTCGGGGGCGCTCCACTCAGAAGACCGTGACAAGAGGGCAATCCAATTCCACTACGACGTGTCCAATGACTTTTACAAGTTGTGGTTAGACAGCCGCATGGTGTATTCATGCGCCTATTTCAACAGTGACACAGACGACATCGACACGGCACAGAGAAACAAGTTAGACATGATCTGTCGCAAACTGCGACTGAAGGAAGGGGAACGTCTTCTTGACATCGGCTGTGGTTGGGGCGCTCTGGTGATCCACGCCGTGAAAAACTACGGCGTGCACGCCTTGGGCGTCACGCTCAGCGAAAAGCAGGTAGAATTAGCTCGTGAACGAGCCAAACAGGCCGGCGTATCCGACCGTTGCAAGATCGAACTGCTGGATTACCGCAACATTGACGAATCGCAACAGTTCGACAAAATCGTGAGCGTTGGCATGATCGAACACGTCGGTCGTCAAATGCTTCAAACGTACTTTGAAAAATGCTACCGTCTTCTCCGCAACGGCGGCGTGTTTCTCAATCACGGCATCACTCTTCTCAACGACGTGTTCAAGAGTGAGCGCGAAGTCAAGAGAGGGTTCTTCTGCAAGTACATCTTCCCCGACGGTGACTTACAGCCGTTTTTGTACGTGTTGCAGCGCGCGGCAGGGGCCGGATGGGAGATTCGTGATGTGGAATCTCTACGTGAGCACTATGGGCTGACGTTGAAGTGCTGGCATTCACGCCTTGAGCAGCACGAAAGCGAAGCGGTGGAATTGATGGGGAAGCAGTCGTATCGACTGTGGAAGCTGTATTTGCTCGGTGCGAGATGGGGCTTCACATCTGGGCTACATTCCATTTACCAGACGCTGTTGTACAAGAGGACAGACGACACGACGCCACAGCTACCGCTGACCAGGAGCGACTGGTACCAGTAGGAGCGCACCAATGCACTCGACAGTCAGAGTGCCGCCACAACGTACATGCTAAAGCAATTCATGGCTTGACAAACACGACTCAAGCGCAGCTAATGGTAGGTGTCCGTATAAGGATAAGAGTATGTATGAGTATGTGTGCGAGATAGTGTCAGTGTTCGTGTAGCGTAACCCATCTGCTACTGAAAAACAGCTTTCAGCGCATATCTTATATGTACTGTATACGTTACAGGCAGTGTTCCCCCAAGCCAACGCAAGAGGCAACAACACGTTGTTGACAACGAGCAACACCGCGATGCGCTTCTGCGCAGTTCAAGCCAGGAAAACGCTCACTCACGTACAAGCAACCGACGTAAGCACTCAAGCGCTGCGCGCTCCAACTCTGTTTCTCACAACACACAAACCAAGAAGAAAAAAAAAGAAGCTTGCAGCATATAATCCACACTCCCCAAGCAAGCAGCGCCCAACAACACAGCGCCCGCGAAGAGGAAAACAAAAAGATGCGATGCTCTCACAACACTAAGAATAAAACACAAGTACGCGTCATCTCAGAACAAGACAACACGCACGATTGGCCAACGCACATAAACCGCACAGCCCCCACACAGGTGCACACAACTTGCCCCGCCACAACACCCAAACGCTACACACAAGACGAAACGCGCGCAGGAAGAAGTCGGGCACACACACAATAAACAACCGCGCTCCCTTCCGACGCACGGCAAACAGCCCACACGAAAACAACACACACACAGTACACGAGAATCAACGAACAAACAAACAAACACAAAAAAAACGCACACACACAACAACAACAAGCCTTACGCAAAAAAAAAGAACGAGGGCGTTCGCTACGATTGCGGTGGTTGTTCCTGAGCAGCAGTGCCGCCCGCAATATATCCGGGCTGGTATCCAGGCGGCGCGTACACAACCTGTTGCGGCATGCGCATGTACTGCGGGTTAACAATGCCCGCTTGATACGGCACGCCCGCGGCATATCCGCCAGACGCATAAACCTGCGGCGCATTAGGCGGATAGATCATGGCGCCCGAAGTATCGCCCGCGCCCGCAATCTGCGCCGGAATCGGGTACGGCGGCGGCTGCATGTTAGGCACCGAGTAGTACTGCAACTGCGCCGGATCAACGGCTCCAGCGCCCGCGCGATCGTCCTTCTTGGGGTCGTCCCGCGGCACAATGTCGATGAGAAAGTCGAAGATATCGGTCTTCTGTATGGCGGCAGAGATATCGGAGCGTTGCAACGTGCGTCGCTTCGCCTCCTCCGTCTGCGCCCACGCGCGATGCGTGAGTTCCAGAATGAACATCTCGCACGCCTTTGCAAACAGCACAGGCGCCTCGGCAGAGATCATGCGCACGTCCTCGTCGGACTTCATGATCTTCTTGATGCGCGCCAGCGGCAGCAGGTGGTTCTTGAAGTCGGTTGCGGCCTGCACCTCGCTCATCTGCTCGCTCCAGAAGTGCGCCAGCTTCGCGTTGAGCTCCTGCAGGCTCTGCTGCTGCTGCAGCTGCGCCTGGCGCGTCTGGTGCTGCATGATGTGCGAGTGCGAGGCCATCTGCGCGGCAGCGGCGTACGCGCCGACGGGCGGCGGCGCCACGGCGGGCACGGCGGGCGGCTGCGCGGCGGCGGCGGTGTGCTGCGGCAGCGCGGGGGCGGCGGTGGAGGCGGGCGCGGAGGCGGCGGCAGCGGCAGCCGCAGCGGCGGCAGCGGCGGCGGCGGCGGCGGAGTCGTCTGCCATCCGGGGG